>JAVQJF010123977.1:0-36355 GCA_036023855.1 Gadopsis marmoratus | reverse complement strand
TTACTGCTGTCGGGCCCGTCGTGTTTTTCTCGTCCCCCCCTCTCTCTGTCTCTCTCTCTCTCTCTCTCTCTCTCCCACCGGGAGGATTTGTGCAGCCGCTGCCGTCGACTCTCCGCGTTCGCCTGTAAACTAACGTCGGTTTTGCACGTTTCTCCCAGAATAGCGCGTGAACGTTGCGCCCTGTTCGACTTGTCTAATATTACAGGGCGACGCGTGCAAACGGAGCTCCGCCCCTCAGCTGTGCACGTTACGTACGTGCGCTTTCTGTTGTGGAATATGTGTGTTTGACCGTCGGCTGTCTCTCCTCTGCAGGTTGCGCCACTCCGACCTGCAACATGTCTGATTTATTGAGATACATCGACTACGACCACAAAGCCACCTTCCTGAAGATGCTGAACCAGCAGAGGATGGAAGGCGAGCACTGTGATGTGGTGGTGGTGGTGGAGAACATAGAGTTCCGGGCTCACCGCTGCGTCTTGGCAGCCTGCAGCAACTACTTCAAAAAGCTCTTCAAGAAGCAGAGCGAAGAGGACAACTCCATCGTGGAGTTGGACTTCATCCGCTCTGATATCTTTGAAGAGGTACTCAATTACATGTACACAGCCAGGCTCGCTGTGCGGAAGAAGGACATCAATATGATGATGTCGTCCGGCCAGATCCTTGGGATCAACTTCCTGGATAACCTGTGCACCCAGAAACGTGAGCTGACCAACATGAAGACCCGGGAGAACCAGGCTCCCGGGGACCACGGCCTGCGAGCCCAGGACGCCATTTTGAAGGAGCTGGCCATGGAGGAGGTGAGGAAGAACAGCTTCTATGACCAGGGGATGGATAGTATGGGGCCCGGGGGCTCTCACGTGTCTCAGCCGCACAACTACAACACCAGCATGAGCAAAGATCCTCACAGCCACGGCTGGGGCTCCTCTTCCTCCAGCGACATGAAGCTCGAGTACCTGCTGTATGGCCACCGCGACCACGGCTCCTGCCCGAGCACCGGCACGAAGCCCATGGACCACAACGCCAAAAAGGAGCGGCTGCTCACTGCCAACCGCCCCTACGGCTGCGAGCACTGCCCCAAAGCCTTCACCACCGCCGCCCACCTCAAGGAGCACCTGAAGATCCACTCCGGCTTCAAGCCTCACCGCTGCGTGGTGTGCGGCAAGGCCTTCATCAGGGGCCCCGACCTGAAGCGGCACGAGAGGGTCCACAGCAACGAGAGGCCCTTTGCGTGCCAAATGTGCGAAAAGGCCTTCAAGCACAAGTCCCACCTGAAAGACCACGAGCGGCAGCACCGGGGCGAGCGGCCCTTCAACTGCGGCTCCTGCGACAAAGCCTTCATCAAAGCGTCGGATCTGAAGCGCCACTGGAACACGATGCACAGCGGCAACCCCCGCAGACAGATGTCTCTGTCCCCCGCCGCCTCCCAGCACGGCCAGGCAGAAGCCGCCGACCAGAGAGACTGGAAAATGGAGACTGGGCCACACTCGCATAACTCGGGGGACTGTTGAGCCTGCCACAGCGCCAAACCACACTTCATACTGACGTGCAGACACACACACATGCACCCACAACAGTCACTTAAAAACATGTAGACACACTGACACAACCACAACCCTGTGACGGGCCGACAGGCCTGACGTCACATGAACAATGATCGGAGTGAGTAACGAGAGATCACAGCATGTTCGGAAGACTGTGGGGCTGTATTATTATTATTATTATTATTATTCTAAAGAGTTATGTCAAAACAATGTTTTCTTTCCACCTGTAAAATCATGTAAATGTTTAGTTCACTCTACATATATTTTTCACAAGGCGTTGTTGCTATGTAGACTGGGGGTTCTCATAACTTTATTCTCTTTTACTTTAATGGGATATGTAACATTTAAATGTTTGTTTAACCTTTTGCTGGATTTTATGGAGGTAAAAGAGAGAAACAGAGTTGGGGGGGCGGGTGGGGGGGGGGAGATTTTCCTGCATAACATATGTTGCATTGAGTATATTCATGTGGATGTTTTTTAAATGGATGTGTTTAGTTGTATTGATCGATATTACACTGTAAGAGTCACCATTTTGCATTTGATGCAGATGATACCAAAGTCTTGGGCGTTTGATGGATTGCCTTTAAAGGCTGTCCTGCCCAAGCAACCGGCCAACTAGATTTACTGTTATACAGTATAACTGTCATCCAGCTATCAATCCGTTAATGATAGATGTCTGTATATACTGTAGCTTAGATTGTTGCACAATTAGAGTACACAATAATTAATTATGCACATATAACATTGTCCTACTCCTACACTTTGACAATAAACACCATTTGCTGTGTTTTATTGTTTTTGCAAAGTTTGGTTTTTGTTGCGCTGAGCTCAGCGAGCAGGATTTCTATCCTGCGGACTTACTTCTTGCTGCTCGGCGCAGGTACCTGTGGCACCGGCCTGAAAGCACCTGGACACGTAGACGTCGTCCACACTAATATGTTTTCGGTTTTAAAGCGCAAAACTGTTGCCATGTTTCCGCCTAGTGTTCACTCTACTTTGGTGTTTCTGAAGCCCTACAACGCAGACCTTTCTGAAACGTTGCTGACCCCCCCGTCTTCAGTGTGGACGGGCTCAAACGGAGACATTTTTAAAACGATGTCGCGGGCACCGATGTTCTTTTCCTGATTGGTTCCCTGATTCGTCGTGACCTGCTGCAGGTCGGCCACTCGGCTTCACGTTCACTGTCGTGTCACGTGCGTTTTCGGGCCTGTAGTGTGGACGGAGAATGTTTCCGAGACGGTGGCAAAACGCTCGTGTGAAGATGGAATTCTATCGATGCAAAACCAAAAAGTTTGAGCTTTCTGGATTTTCAATCTACTTAAATACTAAAAACTTAAATTGTGACTCTTCCAAAGTACATAAATCAAAGTGTTTGAAACCTTTTGGGACTTGCTGCTTGTAAAGCTGCTGTGTTTGGTTATGTTTTGTCTACGTAATGAAAACATTACAACAAAGATGTACTTTGAACAACAATATAATAACTAACCTATTTTCCCAGACAAACACCTTCAGGTGTCGACCGACTGTCTAAAACCCGAAGATGTTCAGTTCACAAAGTTATAAAACAGAAAACAGAAAAGCAGAAAAGCAAGAAACTGGTAGAGAAACTGCATCATTTTAGCTTGAAAAACGACTTCAGAATAGCTGCAGGTTAAATTTCTGTCGGTGGTCTAATAATCAACCTGCTAATCGTTGCAGCCCTAATAGTGACGGGAATATTTCAAATGAAAGCTGCAACCCGAGTGTCAATTAACTGAGAATTAATATGCAACTCTATTGATATCTGATGAATCGTTCAAGTCATTTTCCAGCTTCGATGTGCTGCTTTTCTTTGTCTCGTGTGATGGCGCACGAAAATATCTGCAGGCTCCGGACAGCTGGACAAAACAAGACTTTATTTCTTTGGGGAAGTAATCGACAATGAACCGCTTGGGATCGTTAATCAAGTCGAGCCGTTTGTTCCTCGACAGACGCGGCGGCGCCTCAGGATTTGGTTTGTTTGTAAAGCCCGGCTTGTGCAAACCGCTCACATCTGCTGCCCAGCTCCCCCACCCCGAAATCCACCGCACCTTTGGGCCTCGTTCAGCTCCTCGGTTCGACTCCGACGTGGAGCTCGGCGACTCGAGTGTCTCGTGAGGGTGAAGGCGACTGGGGGCTCGTCATCCAAGAAGAGGCTCTCGGCGGCTCTCGGCGGCTCTCGGCGGCTCTCCCATACTCTGCATGCAACACTAGATGGTGCCCTGCTCATAGCGATTGACCTGTTGCTGCCCAGTTTGACCTGCTCACGTTGACTGTCCGGGGCTGAAAGGACAACTGACGGCACACTGGAGTAAAAGCCACTGGGGTCCTGTTAGAGCAAGCCAAGCTCGCTGAACAGCACATGTGGTGGACCGTGTGGGATGTATGCGCCCTCACGCCTCGGTGTTTTCCATATATTTACATGCATCTGACTCCGGTGGTTGGAGCCTGGCCAGTTTAGTGTCGAGAGTTTCGCCGTCTGTTTGCATTAGTAGTCGGGGCGGAGAGAGAGACTCTGCACCTGTCTGTGACGCTGTCTGCGGGGAGAAGGTCCACGGGAAATGGTGCCGTTGCTGCGTGCATCCAAGACTCACTGTCAACAGAGGAAGGCTTTGATCGCCTGTAATTTGGGGTGAAACACTTTTGCGGAAAACTGACGTCAGTGTCTAATGGAAAAGGCGGGCCTTGCCTCACTTAATGTCAGTAGGTGCCCGAGATCTGTTTTCTGCATTTCCTGGCCCTGCTGTGTGTGTGTGTGTGTGTGTGTGTGTGTGTGTGTGCGCGCGCGCGCGCAATACGGCCAGTGAATGATGCAGGATATGATTTTGCACCACATTGTTGAACTGATTGGGGATGGGTGTGTGTGCCTTTGTGTCGTGACTGTGTGTGTGTGTGTGCATGAATTACATTGGCGTGTGTGTGTGCGCGTGCTGAGGGATTTGAGTGATGAGGGCTTATTGTGTTTTAGTATGTGCGTGCTCAAGCATGTGCCTAAGCGCATTTATGTGTGTGCACGCATATGCATGTGTATGCATATGTAATGATTGGGGGGGGGGGGGGGATGGAGAGTGCGAGTGCGCATTCATGCATGTGTGCGCGCGCATGCACTGGGGAGCGTGCATATGTTTGTGTGCACTATGAGCATCTATAATGCGTTCTGTGTGTGCTCATGCACGTTTGTGCGTGAATGACACTCGTGCACGTGCCTCTCTGCGTGCACTCACCCGCGCTTGTGTGCGAGGATTGTGCATCAGTATGGAAGAGGGTGTGTGTGTGTGTGTGTGTGTGTGTGTGTGTGTGTGTGTGTCGGTCCGTATTTGGTTTTATGTATGCATGGCCTTCACGCATGTCTGTGCATGCAAATGCACACATCATCACTATTTAGGGGATTTTCGTGTCAGCAGGCTGAATTCTATAATGCAGGTAGTCACATGAATGAATTCATGTATTTGTGTGTGTGTGTGTGTGTGTGCGTGCGTGTGCGTATACATTAGTATTCTGGGGGGGCTGTGCATTCACATTCACGTGTGCATGACTTCATGTGACTTTGTGTGTGTGTTTATTCTCTCTTCAGCACGGGTTTGCGTGCGTGTGGGCGCGAGTGTGTGTTTGCATGTGTGTGTATATGTGCACAGTGAGCACCCGGTTTCCATTACCCCGGCCGGCGTGGTTCCCTCAGCCAGACCACAAACCTCCTGTCTCCACGGTGGCTCCACCCAGCACCGCCACAGGCTTCCCAGAAAAGAACAGTGTCTAATTAAAACACTTTAATTACATTCATCTCATCTCTCTCTCTGTCACACACACACACACACATTTGGGGAGAATAAAACAACTGTATACAAACAATCCCCCTGTGATAAATGGGCATGAAAGGCACAGCCAGCAGTTTTTTTCCCCCCCAAGGGGAATAGCTTTTAATCAGGGTTGCTGACATTCATGAGCCATATAGTCTCCTGTGATGTTGTCTTCCACTTGAGCACCATCTGGAATTTCTTCAGCTTTAAGGACCTCATAATCACAGTGTCTCTCTATCCTCCAATGTCTTGTCATGAGACAGTCGATGTCCTTGATGATCTCCGAGGCATCTTAAACCTAAAGAGACAAAAAGCACAAATCATCGCACAACTGCGTATCTCCAGTTACTGTGTAAACACACACTCGGGCTATTAAACTGATTTGTAGGGCAGCACTTAAAGTATGACACAACTGTAAAATAGCACTCGATTAATGGCTCATCTCCAGAGTGAACGTCACAATAATGCGAGGAGGATCCGTGAGGAATGTTCCCCCGGGGGTTTCGCTCGTCACCTTGAACACGGGAGTTCCTATCTGACCAGCTCCCTCCGTTTCCCATCAGGCCGCATAGAAGCAGGTTTATTAGCTGTGACCCCTGTTAGTCCACAGACAAGATCCGCCTTTGTTGACCTGCAGAGTCAGACCTGCGGAGGTGGGTTATCGGGCCATCTCCTCCGCGGGACAGAGAGCTGGATCCGGATCGCTGCTATCTGCCTGCAGGGGCCAGATGTTCCAGCTGAGAGATCACCGTCCCGTCACTCCTCAGAGGTGAGTCCAGGCCCGCTCACCCTCTCCTGCATCGCTGTCGGTCTCCCCCCTCTCTCCTCCTCTCATCTCTTCCACCTGTCCTACCTGGCCTGTTTCCTCTCCTTCCTTGTCCTCTCTTGTTTCCTTCTTCCTTGTCTCACCTTCTTTCTCCACTTCCCCTGTCTCTTCTCTCCCTTCTCCATCCTTCGCCCTGTTCTTTCCTTTCCTCTTCGCCTCTTCTCCCTTTGTCTCCCCCCTCCCTTACCTGCCTTCTTCCCACCCCATCCGCATCTCCTGAACGCTCTCGTTCACTCTTTCCTCTCTTCCCCTCTCCCCTTTTCTTTCCTTCTTTTCTCCTCTCCTACACTTTCCTCTCATTTCCTTCTTACTCCTCTCTTACCTTTTTCCTCATATTCATTCATCTACTTTCCACTCGAACGCTCTTCCACCCTCCTTTATCTCCCCTACCATCCTTCTTTATCGGCCCCCTTATTTAATCTTCTTCTACCTTTCCTTTCCTTTCCTCTCCCGTTTCTCCTTTCTTTTTGTTCTTTATTATCTCTCCTCTCTGCCCTTCTCCCTTGTCCTCTACTCTTCCCATGTCCTCTTCTCCAGATTTCTCATCCCCTCCCTTCTGCCCTCTTTCCTAGCCCCCTTCTTTTCTTCCTTCACTCCTAGTCTTTCCTTTTCTCTGCTCTCCTCTCATGCCTTTCCTTTCCCTTGCTTTAATTTCATCTCCTCTCTTAATCCCATCCTTCATCTTCTCCCGAATCAACTTCCTTTCTTATCCCATCCTGTCTCTCCTTCATCTCCCCCCTTCCCTACCATTGTCCCTTATATTTTCCTCTCCCTTCCTTTCTCCTCATCTCCCTTCTCTCTCCCACTGTGTTCTCCTCTACTCACGCCCTCTCCCTTTCCTTTCCTTCTCTTTTCCCCTCACCTCCTCTCCATTTGTCTCATGTGACCTCCCCAGCCTCCTTCTATCTCTTCTCCTCTCCCCGTCTACCTCCTTCCCCTCCTCTCTCCTCCTCCCTGCCCAGCACAGATAACAACTGAGGGCAGTATTTGGTCAAACAGAGCGCTTGCTGTTCTCCCCCCTCCCCTCCTTCCTCCTTCCCTCCTCTGCTGTTATCAGCCTCAGTCATGGAGGTCTCACTCTAATGAAATTCCCTCAGTGATCACACTGACGGATCTAAAGGCAGCGTTTGTTTGGAGACCACATCTGGGGAGTAGCTGAGGGCATGAAAAGGAAAAGCAGTTGTAATCTGATTATAACTGATTATATGTTACCTATAATCTGCCCCAACCTGGAAACTGTTACAAACACATTCATCAGATTACAATACATTTAATTAAAAAGACCTTGAATTGTAACACATTTTATTAGGGCCATAGCTAATATAGAGGACGCCTGAGTTTTAGCAATTACCTGGTGTTCAACAGTTAAAATCACACATAGCTCACATGAGTGAGTCCAGTATTCTTAGATTTATTAAAAGTTTTGATTACTTTTAAACTGACAAAATGAACAAATAGATAAAGGATTCACTATTTCCTCAGCAGGAAAGGTTCTGAAACAACATGATTCCTAATGGCTATTACTGTGTATTTAATCCCATTTTAAATGCTGCTATATAACAGTGTTGTCATTATTCAGTGCATTTGAATTTATATAAATCTCATTTTCTGTATGTTGCACAACTACATAACGCAAAGTGCAGTGTTGTTAGATTTTAATTATTGCACTGGGTTTTGACCATGGATTACATGCACTGATTGAAGAGGTCATCATTAATCTGTAATATTTGATCAAATCTATTTTAGTCAAATGGTCCACAAATCATTTTTGGTGTTGTTTTACGATGCAAGGGAACCATGTGGTCGAGGTTTACTGGATGACATTATTAATTTTAAATCTTTTTGCACAGTTTGTGCAAAAAATTACACATAAATTACAGCAGTCTATATTAAGATGAATATTTTTCAGATTTTTGCAAACATAAATGGACAAGGAATGACATGTATTACATAACATTACATTTTTTATGATTGTGTTGTCAGACTGTAGATTCCTGTCCTAAAATTGTCTTGCAACCAAGATATTAGTGTCAGTTCACATTCAGTTCAATTCAAACAGGAATTTGATTTTCCTCCAAACAAAAAACTGGGTATTTATATATATATTTTTGGACTTGGAAATTAACCTATAAATAAATCTGATTCACATCCAGTTACATTTTCGTACGTCCTATTCCACGTCTGAATAGACCTCATAGAACAGGTCCCTAACCCTAACATCTTATAAATAAAGTTACCATATCACTCATTTCTCTTAGCTTTGAGGGTTTTTTTTTTTTTTCAAAGAAGCTAAAGCTGTCAAAAGTATTTCAACTGAAACTGAATCAATGAGGAATCCCTAGTAGAGCATTTAACCAACCATAAACACAGCGAGTTTAACAAACCATAGGACTTGAGTGATTGCCCCTTCCACCTCACACTGTAGTCGATTGCGAAGGATTCTCGTGCTCTGTGTGGACAACCATGAAAAAAAATTGCACTTCACTTAAAAGCTTCTTGGAAGAGTCTGTTTCCAAATCTGCTTTGTAATCATCTCCAGACATAACTTTCTTGTCTTCTCCCACCTCCCATGTTACTCTGTGGTTTCTCCCTGAGGGGACGAGGGCACCAGAGAAGTCCACCTGTGTGTCTCGGCGTTTTTGGAAGGGCACGTCAACCCGAACAGCCTCGACAATATTTCCATAAAGGCCTGTGAAAGCAGAGACGGAGGTGAAGCAAACATCTCATTCAGCTGAATATTAAGCGTCTGCGGTTGAGGAGCGGAGAACAATAGCCGTGTTTAACTTAACTTTGCTGTACGTGAGTTGGCCCGAAGTCGAGAGCCTCGCTGTCCTTATTCCTCAGCAGGTGTTCAGATATCAATTATCAGTGGTTGTTTCTTCAGTCTGTGTCTCCGGGAGTGCTTTTTTATTATGGTGTTTAATCTAAGGATGTCCCCGCTGAGGGAAAATAAATGATAAAAGGTATCGCTTTGATTTCTGTCCGCTTGGCCTCTCCCTGTCTCGTCTGTGTCTGAGCGTGGAGGGGAACTTCGATGTCAGCCAACTATGTTGGGGTCTGGTGTTCATGAGAGAGAGGGGCCTCTGTTTTCATCTGTCAGACACTCAGACCGCATGACCCTCACTGGGAAACATACAGTTAGAGGGAGTCCCTGAAAATATTGATCTATCACTAGAGGCACGCTTCCCTGGAAAACGTGTGTTGTGTGCATATGTCTGCAGAATGTTAATATGTACAACAACACAACTTCTTTGTCTGCAATAAGTCCAGTTTTACTCGCTTTCTGTGAACAGCAGCCCTTTTCAACCTTCGTTCAACCAGGATATGTTTGTGTCTTAAGATGAGCCAGTGTAACAGCGTCCACTGTGACCATATGTGACGATTGTAGGCTTAAATTATAGATTGTAGGACCAAGTCAGGCTGCAGCAGAAAAACCCCTGAGCGTAGTGAAATGAGCGATGGTGCATTTTGTTGCGTACGAATTCAACTTTGTATTCCTAAAAACAAAAATGTGTTATTTTTTTTAGATGTTACATAATCTCGCTATAAAGCTCAATTTCTTCCCCTAATGTTACACAAGATGGGAATGTAAACTTTATGCCAGAACGTAGCCCTAACCCTGCTTCAAGTAGCGGTGGCCCCACCGCCTCTGTGCTGCACCACTGCTGCTAATTGCTGGTTCATCTTGCTAAAGCATGAAAGTAAATTACTCCATGTCATGTTCACTTGAATACATTTCCATGTTGATACATTCTCTTATCACAGATTAGCATAAAACAATAGTGGTGGAATTTCACCGTCTCTTTCCTTTTTCATTATTTATCCCGTGTTTGGAATGAACTGAAACAAACTGAGTAGTTATGGGTGAACAGGGAAAGAAGACAGTGTCTCCTAAAGAATCTCAAACCTTTTCAATAGCAAATTTAGAGGAAGAAGACAAAGCAGTGACTTCTAAGAAAATTCGTACATAGTAGAACTACATAAATAAATAAACAAGAAAATGACTGTATATACAGACAGACATGGCCGAAAACAACAAACAGACAAAAGCTCTAAAAGCTGGAGACACAAATTTTAGATTAAAAACTCATACAAACTTAATTTAAAACGTGTTTTTTGTATCTGGTGCTTTTTAGCACCTGTCTCAAAGGTAGAAACCAACTCAAACTGAGTCAAACCTGACTTGAGAGCTTAAAACCCTTAAATATACTGTATATGTTTTTGGCCACTTGGGGGCAGCGAATGAAGCTGAAAACACAGCAGCTGACATGCTACCATCTTTTAAAGCGAATGATTAACATGTTAGCAAACAGTTACCTATTTACACATGCAGCAGGCAGCAACAGTCTCGATGAATGTAAGTCCAACATTCACGCTTCTTTTAGCTATGCTTTGCTCTCCACGGAGTCCCGAGGAAACTTTCTGGGTCTTTAGCGGCCAAACGCTGCACTATGTTCACCAGCTAGATGCGAACTGCCTGCAGTTCGGTGCTGAGACTTTGGGTAGCTAAAAGCTAAAAAAACAACAAGCCGGTTTTGCATCGCACCTGTTGTTTAAAGATGTCTGCTTTTCATCTGTAGATACAAACCAAGAGATTAAAGAACATTCAAGCTTATAAGACATTGCCATACTTTTCCTGTCAACATCAAAGTCTTCACGGGAATATGAAGTCTCTGTTTGACAAGCGAGCGCACTGAAGTGTGGCGAGAAAGCACCGAGCAAATGGCCGCTTAGCGCCACAGATGCCGCCAAAATTGAAGCAACACAAATCCGGAGATTACCACTTTAAACTTCACCCTCAATGCATCTGCTTTCATCCTGTCACACATGACTCTAATCAGGCCAGAGGCGGCGTTATCAGCAGCTGTAGCGTCCTCAGCCTGCCCTCATGGAGAGGGAGAGCGGCTCCACGAAACAGTGGAGGCCTTGTCTCCATCACAAGTGGTCAACAGCGCCACAGCCAAAGGTTTTGAACTCACTATCTGGCAACAGCCACCCGACATACTGTAATGTGGTGATTCAGTAGAGGCATTTTAAGCGGTTATTCAATCAGACCAATGTTGTGGCTGACGTTTTCAAAGGAAATCTCTTAATTTTCCAGGTAGCGCCTGCCAGCGCGCTGAATGATTGAACAAGAAAAAAAAGAGTGTTGGAACGATATGAGCAGTTGTTTCCTGCACATACTTCCTGGGAAATCATCTGAAGCCATGTTTGTCACCATCAAGACCAGAAGTGCCTTCGAGTTCTTTACACTTAAAGAACTCAAACTCAAACTCAAATGAAAGGTGGACATTTCTCTGCCATATTCGCACAATCTAAGATTTCAAGCTGTGTTTTAGCGATGGTAGAGGCTCCTGGTTTTACATTTGAGTGTGGGATCGGGGCGGTCACATAGCTCAAGTGCCTAAAACCCAACCTGCTGCCATAAACACCTCATAGGAAGAAGGTCGGTGGGCCGCTTTCAGAGGGATTCCAACCCCCTCCGGGCCAACCGTTGCTGTTCGGCACAAAATGGACGCCGCACTGCGCAGCGAACAGGTGGAGTGACGATGGTGATAAAATGGGGTGCCATGTGCTCAAGAGTGGCGACTTATTTCTCTACACATCTGCGAGACACTAAAGCTGAAGATAATGCCGCTTAAGATCAACGAGAAAGACGCGTGGGGACGTTAGCTTGACTTGTATCTGACTACAAACCTGTAACGGCTTATGGGATGGAGTGGAGCGTGTGAACGTAAACAGGAAACGGCGCTGACTCTTAATTCTATACACACACACTCACTTAGCGCATGCCTTTCCCTGTAGAATACACACACCTATGACACGGGCCTGTTCGCGTTTGGGCGGGCTTTCTGAGAGGTTAAGTAAACTCGGATGATTAAACGTTCTCCCGTGGTGAATAATTCACCAGCTAGATAAAGCTGACGCGAGGTAAGGGCTCAAAACCCGGGGCGAGTGGTGAAAGAAAGTGGATATACTTTGTGCGTGGACTTCCTGCCCACCCATCACCGCCACCTTCCACACACAAAGACACAAAGACACAAATACACGCTCGCATAAGTTAAACATATGCGTAGGTGTTGGTCAAGGCATCTGATATCTGAGGCACTTTAAACATAAACGTGTTTCATATCCATCATGTCATCGACACAGAGGGATGAAGGGGACGGGGGGGGAAGGCATGTGATTTATGACTTTACGACTCTCCACCTTCTCTTGCTCAGATGTGAGACTATATGCTTTATCTTTTTATCTTTGACACTGACAAATGTGTTCCTGTCACAAGGAAAGGCTGGTCATTACAACTAAAGCAAACTAGTTAATGATGAATTCTGTTATCAATTATTATTTCATCAACCTACTCCCATCCATTACTGTCCATGCTGACACCAGGATTTGGGTTTCAGTTGAACATTCTGTTGCTTGTAGCAACCACTGCTGCCAAAGTTCCATAGCAGTTTGACTGACATTGTTACGTCCGCCATTTTGGAAAATCTGTGACCGAGCAAATTCTGACAATTATGTTTTATCTACTTACCAGATACTCTTGTTGGGTCATTATCGGTAGGTATTCTTTAGCTGTATTGTGATTGTTCATTTGCCAATTTAGTTTTTCTTCAATCAGTTTACTGCTAACCAAGCTAGCCATTATGCTAGCTGCCTGAGGCTAATGTGCTACAACATTCTAATTTAGTGTTTGCTGTTGTGTAGTTTTTTACTCTTTGTTCTTTTACATTTGTGGACTCTCTTACTATTGCAATTTCTATGCGAACAACGTTGATCCTTCGCTGTCCAATCCAGTTTGTTAATGCGGTAATTCATTTTTACAATACCTTTGGCCTACCTGCATCGTCTTTTTCTGATTTCTAATCATTATCACTGAATTTGATGTCCAATATTGTTTTCACAGTTGCGTCCATTAACAACTGCTGATTTAACGTTTATTGGAAAATTTATTAAGCTGAACTCATTAGAAAACATAAAAAAATAATAATAATAATAATAATAATAAGCTGAAGGTTTTTTTTATATCCATATGTCCTTACAGGCCTTTTAACAGGCAAATTACGAAAAGTATAAAAATGCAACTCTCTGGTGTCTCGCCAAGCAGATGCTTTTTGTTTTATCTGCTCACGTTTTGAGATATGCATCTTCTTTTTATGTGGGATGACCCGCTTTCTACCAAAAAAAATAGTCTCTTTGAAAACTGTGACAGCAATTCTGCACGTTCATTGCATGTCACGTGGTGAAACATGGGTCTAATGTAATCTTGGTCACAATCTGTGTCAGCCTGATCAGTTCTGAGATATGTCACATCGTGTGATGAATGTCTAGGGGAATCGTAGCCCTGCGGTGCTCTCTTGTTTTAAAAATGTGTCATTCTGTGTCATTTTATCTTGGTTGGTTGGTTTGTGTGCGATCTTATACTATTTTGGATTGACAACCAAAGCTTTCAATGCATTTTTCTTACAATTGTCAACTTTTGTCTGAGATATAATATTGCTCAGTGTGTGGGGCCTTAGCTTGGAAATTGTCTCTGGAAAAAGACATTATTGTTGAATTTTTCAAAACCTTTTCACATTTCTTGCATTCACCCCCACTGTCTCCAAATGGCTGCAGACGTTTTAGAAATGTCTCAAAACTATACAAAAACAAAAAATTATTCACATGGCTGCAAACCACCAGTTTTAAGTGAAAGTATGTTTTTTTTTTAAGTGATTTAAGTGAACTAACCCTTTAATTGATTGATCATTTTCACCTGCAACTTGCCGTCACTCTGCAACAAAGATAAATTTGGCTTAAATCCTGTTAAAACACATCCTGTTACATTCAGATCTAAATCCATTCAAACACACTGAAGACATTAAGGATTTGAGCCCTTCCTCTTTTTCTGTTTTGTTTCATTTTTCTGAAAGAGGCTTCGAAAAAGCGAACGCCCACTCCAATCTGCGTCTGCGGGTTTCTGGTTCACATTGAGGCAGCCGTCTAATGAGAAGCATTCCTGCCTGAGAGAGGAAAAGATGGCCGGGTCTGCAAGTCCTTTAATTTTCAAGATTTGTTTCTTTGATTTTGGCTTCCCCCCTAATTACCCCACTCCAACGACACCAGGTTGCCTTGAGTGTGTGTGTGTGTGTGTGAGGGGAAGGGGGGATTCACACATGTGGTTTTGGGTAGTCTTCAAGGGCAGGCCACATGTTACTGGAGTTGCTATCTGCTTGGCAAAGGTGGTGCTGAGGGTGAAACGTGATAGGCTGTGTTTTTTCTGCCTCGGTCCCACAGCGAGGAATGCAGACAGTTTGGTTGGGGGTCTGTCATTACTCCCAAATGGAGAGGAATCTAACTTTGCCTTTACTGATGTCAGTGACGTCTGGCTCCTGTGTGACATATCGTGTGATCGCAGACGGGTTCATCCAGTGCAGAGCTGGGGAACATCCGGGGACAAAAAGAAAACAAACACTTTTCTGAGCCTTTCAAAGGCAACCAGAGCCGGAATAAGATGGACAGGGAAAATAATAGCAGAATTTGTCCTGGTGGTATTTATCTGGAAACATGCATATAACCTGCATAATACATAACCTATTGGTCCCTAATACCCTCCTTAAAGTTTCCCTCGTGTAGTTTAAAGTAAAAAAACAAATCCACACTGCTTGTTCCAACACTTAATGGAAGTGTTTTTATGGCTGCGCCAGACGTCTCGTGCATCATTTCATGCACATATCCTGTAATTTACTCTGACATTTTTTGGTGTCTTTGGAAACTTTGAGATCTCCACTAGAAAATAAGCTTAATTTCTGGGGGTTTGAACACTGCGTGGCCACACAGCAAGAGTTTGTAGCAATTCGAGGGTTCAACAGGTTAAAGTTCAGACTGATTTCAACAAAATCTATACTCATAAAATGTTCTCTGATTAATTCAAAATACATAAGTCACCTTCAGTGCCAATAATGCAGTTGTCAGGGTAAAGAACACATGTTCTGTTAACACAGAACGTATTATGATATCAGCATGCAATTTGGAAAATTATCTACAGCAACACAAGCAAATAAAATAAAAACACTTTATTCTACATTTTCAGGGTAAATCCACCTTTATATCTTCTAAACACTGTTAGACATTAATCTGTGAAGTTAAATACATTTTAGAAGCCGCTCTCTGATGAGCTGTCCAACTTTCTGTATCCCCAAACCTGCTGTGTTTCCTCTCTTTGACATGGAATATCCTACATTTCCCAGAATGCATTTTGCCCAAATTTGCTCCATTCAGCTCTGAGCGATCTGGGAGGCTTTACAATCAAGTCATGCCAGAGGAACCCAACACACAACATGTCTTGTGGGTGCATTTTATTACAATAAATTCTATCTTCTACAACATTTTTCCCCTGCACAGTTGTTGAATGTTCATTTCAGAATGTCTTTACAGTGTATCTGTTGGCATGCAAGTTCAGAAGCATTGCACTTTTAGAACTTCTTAGAATTTCAGCATTAAAAGTGACTTACTAACTAGTTTCTTTCTGCAGCTTTTATCCCTTACATCACTTATTAACAAATGGAGAAAGGCCCTAAAAGTGCTACGGATAAAATCAGAAGTAAAAAAACAGATCCATCTGAGTAACAGCTGAGCAAACTTCATCCGCAGATAAAGACTGAATGATATCGCTGAAAGGTCGGGAAAACGCTAAGAAGTGGACTTAAGTTGCGAATCTTTTCTCATAGTAGTATTTCTCAGGGCAAGAACATAGTTTTAATCTTCATTTTCTTTGTGTGTCTGTGGTGGACCAGGCAGTCAAGGCATGAGATGACACAGGCTTAAATTACCAAACAAAGGATTTATAAATCAATACCTAAAGAAACTGCTTTAAGAACAATAGGGCCCTTAAAAGAGGCCAAATAAACTAACGCTATTGTGAAAACCAGTTAACAAAACAAGGTGTAAACTTAAATAATTGACCTCCTGAATGAGGCCTGACAGAAGCCTATATACTAAGGGATCACCCCAATAAACACCTGCAGGGGTGGACCACATAACCCTTCACTAAAACTCCACCTATAGAAACCCTAATCCCCCCCCAAGCTGACAGAGTTCTTGGTCTAGTCCTTGGGTGGGGACTCAACATAAACGTCTGGCTCCACCCCCAGCCCAATCGTTTGTTGGACCAGGAAGTAGCACTCAGCCAGGTAAGTCAGAGCAATAATTGTGTGGCCGCAGCCATCACAGTGTCTTTCAGCACAGCAACATATTGTAAATGTAGTCTACCTGCCCAATACTGTGTAGAACGAAACATCTGGGCACGCTTGTTTAGCATCTGCCATAAGAGAAAGCAGTATCAGGACACATCTCATCAGATCTGAAATACTCGGCAGCCAAGAAGTGTGTGTGTGCGGCCTGGCTTTATGTAAACTGCGTCTCTGTATTGCTTGCCAAGAATAAGTCCTTAGGAAGGGAAGCATTTCAGGCCTGAACTTGTTTAAGTTTGTGTTTGTACAAGTCCAGTGACCTTGTCACCGGCAAGTTCGACTTTCTAGTGCAAACTCTGAAGATGCATTAAATTTTAAAGTGATTTAATGTTTTGGGCCACTTGGAGGCTGTAAACACAACACTGAAATATTCTCACCATATAAAGTTGATGTGGCAATTATCAACAATTGTTTATATACAGCACATAGTCAACAGACATGGAGCAACATTAGCATTTATTTGGAGTCGTGTTTCTGGCCACCTGCAGAATTCAAGTCCAATACTGGTTCTCCTTCCAGCTTAGTCCTGTCTCCACCTTTTCCTGATAGAAATATCCAGCTCTTTAGCTGCTAAATGCTCCACTATGTTCCGTTTGATGAGGTAAAGCACAGTTTTTGATGAAAATAACTGCCTGCTGCATCTGGAAATGGCCCTCATGATAAAAGTGCAAACCGAAACAGCAAAGTTGCGACCAGTAAAACCAAAACAGTGAGATTGAATGGCGTCAACATGCCATGCACTCTTGGGTTGAACTGCGGAGTCTGGTGTTAATCTCTGTGGGCTCATCAGTATGAGTGTCTATTATTAATATAAACCTATTATATTATATATAACTAGCGCAGCATCAAGTTGGAACTGGAAAATAACTTTGTGTCCAACGGAGAGAGCTACTGTTTGAAACACAAAAAGGAATAATTTGGCATATTTCATCAAAGTTTGACAAAAAAAATAAGAACTTAGGTTAGAGTATTTATCGGGGATAAAATGAAATACTTTACTGAGGTAATGACATTAACTTAATAACAAAAATAATCGGACGTTTTGGATGGAACACCAGCCTCCACAACCTCCAAATGAGTCTCTCTCCATGTGGCTTTGTCAACAAGATTTACCAGAGAGGCTCTCCGTCCAAACACTCAATAGGGATAATTTTAACAGTCTTTGGGTTAGTGTTTTGGAGCTTGGTGCATGGTGAAGCAGCCGGCAGAGCGAGACTCCTGCGGGTCAGAAGCCTCAGAGCTGTGGAACAGATGCACACGATTAACTCAGGCTACTTCAGATTAGTCGCCTTTTGAAGTTCAAGTTCCTTTCTTGTGACATTTTCTTTTGGAGACCAGCGATGCCTTGTAACCCAAGACGGAGGGGAGGGGAGGGTGATCCGGGAGTGAAGGGGGGTGGGGAGGGGGGAGTGGGGGTCTTTTTGGGTGGTCCGCCCCTGAATGAGGAATGCTGAGAGTATGCCTTTGAGCTCATACAGATTGCTCTGTCGCTCAGTATCTGATTTGGCCTTCAAAACCCAAAACTCACCACCTCCAAACACACTGGGCCTTCGAGCTGCACTAAAATGCATCTGTGTATTAACCAGTACCAATAACACATGATTTAGTACCGAGAATGGATACCAGAGCTTCTCCTTACTTTACAGTCCTCTACCTTTCAAGTGTACTTTGGCCTTCATGGATCCAGACTTTTACATGCCTCTTGCCCCAGATTAATCATTTATTGTGCCTCTTCTTTTTTGGAAGAACACCACACATGTTGACATCAAACACCCCTGAAATGCAGCCTGATGACAGGTCAGACCTCTGGTCAGTATGTGTTTCCACAGGCCTGGGGGGGCTGCAGGCTGTGCAAGACAGAGAGGCGTTTAGTAGAGTATATAAAGGACAGTGATTAGGATGCCTACAGTGCTGTTAATGGTCAAGGAGCATAATGTTACTTGGATAACATACAGTTCATGTATGTCATTAAAAAAACACCCAAAACAACTTTTTACCTTAAATTAACTGTAACCAAACAAAAGCTTTAACTAGCTCAGCCCATTAAAGCTCAAGACATACTGTATGTTAATGTCAACAAGCTTTTTACAGCCTCAACACATGAAACATGCAAGGCCGTCCCCTCCTCAACCAGCCACAAAAGAATCTATCTTTATTTTAACCCGCATCCACACAGATGAGCTTTGAGCGACACCCCCAGAGCAGGAGGTTCAGGTGTCTTCCTCAGTGACACTGAAACAGTCAACATTTGAGTAGAAACGGGCAGACGTTGGAGTATTAATGTGTCCTACAGGTACATTTCTTATAACCAGGTGTAGAGCCCAGCTTGTGAGGAAGTTGCCATTCCCATCCTTTTTGAAACGGATTTTCCTCTTGCCTAACTCGGATGGGTCAGCAAAGTGTTTAATGTGATGAATCTAGGAAATAATCCTGTCAAATAATTCTGTCCGAATGATGGAGCATCCCTTTTACCTAGTTCACAAAATAGTGTACATATAAGCTGTATTTCAAAGTTTGCACTCATTTCATGAAGTTTTAAATAAAGCTTTTGGTGAAGGTTTTACATGCAAAGTTGAAACCCTGTTATATCTGTACTTGTGATTAATGTGAGTGTAGGAGAGTATAATGAGCACAGTCAATTTGTAAGAATACAGCTCTGTAAATAAAAATATAGGACCACGTCTGATGAACAGACTCCCATATTGCATTGTGTTCTTAATTGACAAAGAATGCATGCATGCAAAAAAAGACCTTGCCTTGGAGAAACAGTCACAGCTCACAACTGTTGGGCATTCATTTGTCCTTTTACATAAATCTGATATGCATTTAGAAAATGGAAACCAAATGTTTCTAAATGATGTATTACTTGGCTTAATCCACCAGCATGTGTGTCACAGAATGTGTTCCTTCTCCTGCGCTGTGCAGCAAAATGCAACAACAAACTAAGAGAGAATAAACAACACAAAGCACCAAACAGTTAGAATCTGTATCTGCTTCCATGGTACTGGATAGGCCTCATAAATTAAACGGCAAAAAAAGTGAGGGATAATGATGAAACGCCACATAAAAATAACACCAGTTTTTCCATAAAACCTGATGGAAACATGACTGCATCCATCTAAAGCGGCCAAAAGGGATTTTCTGTTGTTGCCCACTGCATTTCAGGAGCCCTCTATTAATAGTGATAAACAGAAAACTGAGAGCAGATTGTTTTTGCTTTACGGTAATAATTATGTGGGTTAACCGAGCTGGAAAACCATTAATCCGTATAATCTTGGTTATTTTAAATTGGAATAAACAGTTTTCCTCAAAAAATTTGATGCAATCATTTGTAGAAGGGAAACGCAACAGTAAAAAGTATTGCACAAAAAAAATTCTAGTTATTAAACGACACGGGGTAACAGAAGTAACTTGGAGTGTAAAATCTGCAGCGGCGCTGTTAATTTAGAAACTCACTCATCGCAGGCACGCTGACAGATCATGAGGCAAGTGTTCGAGATAGTTTAGATATTGCCCGACATGTTCCTCGGGTCACTCCTCCCATCTGTTTCCAACCTGCTGGAGGGACCAGACACACACACACACACACACACAAAAAAAAAAATGGCCCTGCCAAAACATGGAGTCAGTGAAATGTTTGAAAATCCATTGCCTCACAACTCATCAGTAATGAAGTGTTTGAAACAGTGTGGGTTGGCGAGGCGGAATGAGAGGGTTTCAGGCTCTGTGACAAATCCTCTGCAGGTTCCTAATGGCTTGAAAGAGTCATACAACACTTCGGCCTGGCCATTAATAAACTCAAGTCCGAGGCTCTGAGACACTTCTCTTAATCAGTGTCCCCTAAAGTAACGTCAAGACTTTACTCAATATTTCACTTTACATGGTGACGGTGAGGGAATCGCATCTGGACTCCCTGATGGGCGGACAGTGTTAGGTTGTTGAAGTAAACCCCAAGATGTTGTGCGGAAAGAAACTGAATCATTCCCACCAGGGGTAAAAACACTAGTGTCACAGGTATACTGTATTTCTATTTACAAAGAAAGCAAATGCTAGCGTTTACCAAAAGTTGGACAGTTAGGAGTCTGCGTTCCCCTAATTGGCTAAACTGGTGCCACTTTCTAAAAGGGCATGCTTCTGGCGTCGGGTGTGAATGCCCTCCTCGATCGTCGACGGGACTTGGTCTGATGTTTGCAGACAGCTGATGTTGTCTGTGTTCATTCAGTCTCTTGTCCAGTGTCCTTGCCGTTTCCCCCGTTGGTGGCGTTTGCCCACAGGTGATGTCATATGTCACAGCACAGGTAGAAAATGATTTGTTGTTAGGTGTATGGGATGTAATTACGCTAATGCTTCTGGCTGTACCAGCTAACTGACAGCGTTGCCCACTTGACTGCGTGGTTGGCGGGGCTCACACGGTTCCTGTTCTCGTGTTGTCAAATGGATAATAAATCAATATTGAGCAGAGCGATACAAACTGTAACTGGTGTATGAGAGCAATGTTGCAGTTTGTAGTCCTGTACTGTGATGTTGTATAGAACAAGGCGATGATGCATAGCTAGAATAATGCCTCCTCCATCCCCAAACAAAGAGTATCACTGTTGGCCGGCCATGCAAATTTACTCTGACCGACGAGACTGCTGGAGGCTCCAGTTGAAGTGATTGAGAGATATAGCGAATTCCAGTTCCTTCAAAGGTTTTGTCACGTTAATTCCCTCTTTGCTTCAACAGTCAATACAAGAGTCATTGTTTGCACAAGATGTTGCTTGTTAGAAAAATCTACGTTGTCTTACTTGTTTGAACAAACAGCCAATGCTGTCATTTTTCTGCTGAGACTCTCGTATAACCTGCTTTAGCTAACTTCAGCTAATTAATCACGATGGATTTATTAGAAAAGTAATCGATGAAGGGTCATGGGTTTCTCGCGTTATAGTAAGCAATCAAGTTTGCAGTTATAAATCAGTAAGTCAATAATAAAGTATCATGATAAACTTTCAAATATACCCTCAAGATGAATTGGTGCTATCTAAAAAGATGGTGCTAATTATGCCAAAGGAGGATATACCAGCCAAGGGGATTTTATTACAACCTGGCAACCCAAATGTTGTTATGAATGACTTTTGGTAATGTGTAAAGCATAATTAACGATTTTTAAGGCCATTACTATAAACTTATAAACCTTTTATAAGGTATGACTTAAAGTGTTACAGCTAAATGTTTATGTACTTATGGGGAAATTAAAAAAGACTGAAACGACAAGCCATGAAAACTCATATTTTCTGTCATTACACACACCCTCTGCTTCACGTTCATTCCCCACATTAACGCATTAAAAGAATAGGGATTACCTTTTCAATTTACTCAGCCCATGATGTTATGCAAACAAGATGGATTGGAGAGGGGAAAAAATGTAGTTATTTGGACACCATGGAATCTATTTCTTGAACCCAGAATAGCGAGACCTCAGACTTTAAGTCCTAATGTACTGCAGCTGATCCCTCCAGCTTTCACAGCCTCACTCCACCTTTCAATCATAAAATTATAACAGATTCTTAATGGGACACAGGCTCCACACATTCCCTGAGTCTGTAAAGGCCTCCGGGCATCCAAATCATATTGTTCACAGTCAGCGTGAAACAATCCGAAGATGACAAAGTCTGTGACACACGCAAACGCGTACTCGCACTGTACTCGGCCGGGAGGAGAGTGAGGTGATGCTCTGCACGTTGTGCTCACAACTCCACTGCTGAAGTTAAAGGGGAAAATTGACCGCCTGTCACGTGGATGTCCACTCAGTGTTGCTGGTGTATATCTAGTCAACTGAGGCAATAACTCCTCAGTGCGTGCTATGTTGGCCGACAAAGCAGAGTTATCTTGCTGCAAAATCTGTTGTTCTTCCGGCACCAGTGACGTAGATGGAGGCATGGAAGAACTGCATCTCTGCAACTATCTCAGCTTGGACTTCTAGTGTCAGCCTGTGGGGGGCCAGGGGGCGTTCTGCCGCTCAGAAACGGAACTTGTTCTCTTAGCTTGCAAACTAGCTATCTTTCCAACAGCCAAGATGGCATCCCAAAATATGAGCGCAGAGGATGTCATGTAGGAGGATACATTTAGTTTGTTTTGGCTGACTCGGCTATTCAGCCGTGTTTATCCAAGCCGGGGTAGAGGCGAAGATACGCAGAGGAGACACAGAGGCAGCGGCCATGCAAGAGACCATCCTGAGCCTGAGCTGCCGGTGGCGCCTTTGCTCATGTTGCTCAACGGCAACAGGAACCGAATCATTCTGCTGCAATCGTTGTCGGCGTGGGCCGTTTTTTGTTGGATGGTTGGTGGCAGACACAAACCCCGAGGAGCCACGTGTGAGTTACTATGCATGAAGGTTTTACTCACTTGGACAGAGGTGTGCTGGAGACCCTCTTCATGATCCCGAAGATTAACTGGCTATGCTGGTCCCACGTGCTGGGGCGACGTTGGACTATTGTTGTAATATTGAGGGACAGTCAGGAGAAACTGTGTGAACGTTAAGCCTCACTTGAAGCCAACTAAGTAACAAGAGGAGTAGGTTGGATACTGGTAACTGATTTCTCATGGTGCTTCTGTGGAACTTTATACTGCAGGGCTTGCTCAACGAACGGTAGCTTTGGCTTTGTCCATATCCGTAATGTTCACCAAGACTCTTCATGCAGTAATCATTCCAAATTTTTATCTGTAATCACTTTCGTTAAACACATGTCCGAGCTAAGTGCTGAGTCTCGCCTCGCACATAGACTCGCCTCTTTTGTCGTGCCGTGAGGTTAAACCTGTGATGGTCTAGGGCTTATGGGAAATGGTGTTTGATAAAGGCCACTAGAAAAGCTATTTTGATATAACTTCTCAAAATGAACGCTGTCCTTATCCAGGTATATGTAGTGAACCCACACGACGTACTGTTTATGTTCCAAGGCTGGATTTTTCTGTTATTTGACTGTATGATTCTGAATGAGGTTTTTCTTGACTTGTGAAACAGAACTTGGATGTTTGGCTCCCAGCAAGAGAAAGCTTTCTGCCTTCGAGTGTTACCATTCAGAACAGGTATGAACACTCTCGCCTTTAAATGTGTTTGGACCATGCATCACGCAACTTGTTCACTTTAAACATTCGGAACTAGATTGGTGCATTTTTTGTTTTGTTTTCAAGACTCAAAAGCTATAAACGCACACACGTATGTATAAAAAAAATAAAGGTTTTACACAAGGACTTCCAAAAGAAGGACTATGTGAATATAACGTGGTAATGCTTTGTCCTGTCTCTGAGCCAAAGAATAAAGCTTAGTCTTAGTTTCTAATCATGTGTTGGGCAAACACAAGGGGCTCCACAGTGAGCTGAGAACGCAGCATTTAAAGATGTTTTCTGGGTCACTGAAGCAGAACTCAACACTCTCTCACTTGCATCACACACACCTGACGGTAAAACGAAGGGTAGCAGAGATTGTGTATCGCTCAAAAAGCAAAAAAAGATTTCCACAAACATGCCCTCATGCGCACACAAGCACACACTTTGTGGAGTTGACTTACACACACATGCACCCAAAAAATGCGAACGGGCATGCACGCACACGCACAGTGACTTATGGGAGAGTCAGACACTGCTGAGTAGCTGCATTGTTGATGACAAGGACCCGTGAAGGAAGGACAGGCTTCCTGTCTGTGATCTTGTTGTTGTGGAGACAGCAGGGCCCAGTCAAATAGATTAGCCCCGGATCCTTTGATCTTTAAGAAGGAAACCAAAGAGGATCCTTAAATTGGCACCACTTCTCCACATAAAATAAACCACTGGCATGGTTTTGGAGTTTTTCTGTCAACGACTTTCGTCTCACTCGATGCTCACCGGAAAAGAAATCTGCTTTTTAAAACTCTCAAACCAGCGTCTTGTAGGTTTGGTAGCACAATGATTTGTCTGAGGCAGGAAACATTTTATTGGACGGGATAAATATCAGTGAGCGGAGCCAAAGAGCGACCGTGTTAGTTACCAGGCACGGTTGACGAGAGAACAGGAACTGTTAAACTCCATATGATAATATTAATTTATTTTTCATTCAAGTTTAACTCAAACTCTGCAATTTTGTTGTCCGAGACACTGACAGTAAACCTTGAAACTTGAACACTTTGAGAGCCACAGGCACATGTGGCTAGTACATGAACATGAAAGGTCCGCTAGGATAACTTGCTAGGTGACTTAAGGCGGAAACGCTTCTCTGTGTAGCACAAAGGCAATGGAAGGTGGAATGTGTGAAACTGAAAGTTTTTGTATATAAGAAATGAGAGAGACTAACAAAAAGATTTGTCAAATACACCTCTGTTCTTGTACTGTAGCCGCAGAAGACATGATGAGGCCATTCACAGTAACCTGCCTACATTAAACCAGAAATCCTGAACAATAAAGAATAAACGGAGCGGAGGCGTCAGGAAGTGTATGTAACGGCAACGTGCCAGGTTCAAGTTCGGACAGAGGGGCCTAGTTATGTCATTGCCTTTTTCTGTCACCATAACTGCTGATAAGAAGACAACATTGTTGACGTGTATCAGAGGAGACAAATTCATTCTTTAAAACAACACAAACTCCACCTTATATTGAAAACTGCAGTTTTATTAATCATGTAGTATTTTAATTCCTCATGAATACATCAATTCTCTTAAAACGTGTGCATCATTTTAATTGAGACATAACTGTAGAGTCATATCTATAGAATAATTGTGGCCTAGTTGTTAAGACGCATGTCATCCACAGCATCCATAGTCTGGTCCTGACAGTTGCTGCGTGTCACTCCACATGTGTCATGCGGTCTTTGAACCAGTAAGTCAGGTTGTTTTGTACATTTCTAAGTTGTCAATACGCCTGTTCACCAACGTCGACAACACGCGCTGCTGCGTTTATTGGGCCTGACGATTAAAGTGATGCTGTTCCTGCAGCTCTTTTTTAAAAAAAAAAAAATAAATAAATAAATTTTTTAAAACCTGAAATTCCCCGGCTCAAACGCTGTCACTCCCCAAACTGCTCTCTGCCTGTATTTGTCTTCATTTTTAACAAACAAAATCAGCTCTTAGTTGTTTCTGTTTATTCTCTGCCGGGTTCGATTGCCCGCCAATCAAAACAGTTGGATCATTCCATTGTACTTAGCGTCTAGCATCCGTTAGCCTGTGATTGTATGGCCCTGCATTGGTTTGCTGCATAAACAGTTATTTGACATATAAGATAAACACTTCGTGTTGTGTCTGCCTCGCAGGGAAGGAGGAAGAAAGAAGAGGGGACGCGAATGAAGAAGGGAGGGAAAGATGGTTCAAAGACTGACTTTGCTCAAACGGAGACGGGAGCACATCATCTTAAAGGCATCAGATTAATCTCACCGTCTGCAACTTTCATTGCTTTTCATGTCTTCTCAGCTACAGCCCCTGCCACCCGAGGGAAATTCTGAATGTACGCCTTTTATGTTTTTGTGGTCGAAACCCGAAGACGGAGCTACGTAGGCTTCCCGCCAAACAGTGTCACATGAGGGTCATAAATCAAAACTATAATGAGGTTTGTGTAATGGTACAGTACGAGCGGTTATGGAGAGTCGTGGGTAGAGACGGATTTGATTCAGCTTGTGTTCTGTCATCCTGCTGATGCTGGTGTGGTTGTTGGTGGCCTGGTGGTCAGACAGACTGTCCTTCAAACGCAGGGCCCGGGGTACAAACCTGTTGTGTCAGCAAATATTCAGCCTGCTGAAGTGTCCTCAAAGGAAAAGTCATTCTTTTTATAGTCTATTTTATTGTTTTGTTGGGTGTTTTTTCTTATTCCGGTAGCTGCCCAAACATGTATAAGGTGACAACAAACGAAGTTTAAATTAGAATTATTTTTAATGATTTTAAACACAAAGACATAAGGCTACTTTTGGGGACCAGAATAACTCTCGTCTGTCCTGCTTTCACTGCCGCCATCACTCCCTCCACCTACACAGAAAACCCACAGCTGAATCGAGCAAGTTCAGGCATGTTCTTTGGGTGTTGTCCCAAGTCATTCTGGGAAATGTAGGAAACTTGTGAACTGAACCAGAAGAACATGCGGCAAGTCAATAGAAACAAAGTCGGTCAAATACGACATTTAATAACAAATTAACTTTAGCGAGTTGCTTAAAAATGTTTAAATGAATGAGTCTGATTCTCAGTCGGCTTTTCGTCAGGATCTGGATTTTACCTCCCGGGATATTAAATAGAACAATATTCCTACAATTAAAATTATTCTTCTGTCTATGACTCTGCCGGAACATGTTATTGTGGTGAGAGATACTATCTGCTTTTTTGTTGTTGTCATATCCTTCCTCAATATCCCGCCATTTCTTGGAAAAAAATCAAATGTAATGTCGGTAAGTCGTGTCGTCCACTCTTGATGTTACAGTAGATGCATAAAACAGTCATACACAGGAGGTCAAAACACTAGGATACAGAATGCTAGGATGCTAGGTACAAAGAACTAAGATGAACTGGCAACCACACAAACAAAGGACCCAGGTATTTATAGAAAGTAAGAATGACTCGTTAATAGACAACAGGTGGTAAACAAGGCACAGGTGAGACAAAATGGCGGGAAGACTAACAAAAGACCTGAAGTAAATCTAGAACAGATGCATGACGATTAGACAACGAAAATAAAACAGGAACTAATCTAGACCTGCCCACGGAACGTTACATGCGCATATGTTGCTGAGCCAGCACAATAATTATTCTACACTTTTACTGGACTTAAAGGCTCGAGCTTTGATGGTACAAAGAATAATTCCATTTGTGACGATCAGTAGCTGGTGATGGATTACAGTTTATATCATTTTCTTTTATGGTGCGATTGCTCGCTACGAGGTGAAAGTCTATCTGTGCCAAAGTGACATGCAGTTTCATCTCTGGCCACTAGGCTCTTGGCTTGAACCCAAATATATACAGTATAATACCCTTGTATGCTGATGACGTGATGTTTTCCTGCTTTAAAAGCATTAAATGATAGCTGCCATTTTGTTTGTCTACACAAGCTGTAATTGAGAGAACATCCGTGTTCATCTCTGCTGTTTTCTGTAGACTGTTACGCCACCAAGACACCCTGCTCTGTCTGCTTTGTTGCGGGAAACTTTTACAGTAAACTCGGCTGGCATGGAGGCAGCCCCCCTGTAGCCCTGCACCCTTCTTCTTTCTCTCTCTCTCTTTTTATATATATATATATATATATGCGCCTCTCCGCCACAAGCCAGTCCAAAGAGCATCTGGTTCCTCTTGGGCCTGCGGTCACAACACTGACAGAGTGCCACATCAAAGCGCTCCTCATGCAGCCCGCAGAGAAGAGAGGAAAGCATAGAGGGAGGAAGAAGAACAGAGAAAATCTGGGACAAATTTTGTTTCACACATACACCGCAAATCTGTCTTTGCTCATGGAAAAATTGCAGCGCACATCTGTGGCGTTGCGCTGAGAATCCATCAATCCTCCGTGCCCTAACTGCTTCACTCGTGCAGATAGTCTGACTTTGGCTCCCACGCTCATCTTTTAACTGCTTTAAAGGCTTTTGGCAAGTTGTTTTTTAAGCTCTAAAGTTTGTCAGTTTCTATTGTATTAGTGTTACATCACTTTTATGCAATTATGTCAATAAAACTGATGGAATGGTTTAACCTCAACTTTTGTCCTCCGTCTGTGCTTGAAAACCCCTGAACAAACAGATCCGCACTGTGAAAAAAGATCAGTGGGATCAAAAATCCTCTTAATGCCTTTCCTGTCTTCAGGCTCCCGCACGGACACGTTTTTGAAATGTGACCCCCCCCCCAGCAATTTCCCTGTCACTCACAGGCACCAAAACACAAACGTGAGTGTACCTGCCTCCCCGCTGCTCTTTGTGTTCGACAGCTGAAATTAAACTTAAGGAACAATTTTTACTCTGCACAGACATGTTTTCACTATTGATGTGGACGATAATGAATTGCCATTACATTACCTTCTGTCTCTGCTCTAAAGCATCTCGATTTGTAGCAGTTGAAAGTACAGCGGGACAGGAGGGTGGAGTGTTGCTTGGTAAGGTGGGCTAGAGGGGGAAAGGCTATCGGTTCAAACCCCCCAGTGCTGTAGTGCTGCTAGGCAAATACACCTACCGCACTTTCAACTTACCAACACAGATGGACGTTTCAACCCCTTCACAAGCACTCGCTTCTTGTGCTTATGATGTTGCGTTCACGAACGATGCCATTCTTTTCAATGGTTCTTTGGTACGAACCAAAGGGAACCAAGTCGTACTTGGTGAGAGATGTTTTTATAGTTTTTACCTAAATCTAGTCCTCTTTATGTGAACGGTGAGAAAATGCCAGTCGCAGCGTTGAATAAATTGCATTCAAGGCAACTTTATTTACATAAATTCACTCACAAAGCAGAGGGATATGGCGTCACCTCGTGTAATGATCACTATGCAGATGTCATTTAGTGCAGCTAAACCTCTTCCACACATGCAAAATTAAATGATATTTTGTCAGGAGTGGCGGGGTGCGGAGGAGGGAAAGAGGGACGCTTTTATTAACTGGCACTAGCTGTCAGAACAGGCGTTTAGTTATTTTTATTACTTTAAACTTCCATCTCTCTAAGGCCTGCACCATAAATAAGATTGTCATCAACTTGTCTAGTTAAAAACAAGGTGTTCAACTGATTTTTTTAAAAAGGGATGGCATGACATTAAATGGCAACGATAAATGCACTTCTGGCTCTCTCGGATTAGCTCATCTCACCGCGACATCAGAATCCTCAGTGAGATGTCGGATTTGCAAGGCTGCTCTCCGGTATCTTCCTGCAACCTGTGAACAGCTGGAAGGTCAGGATGCATGTCGCAGCTTTGTGACTCGGACTCATGCCAGAACCTTTGATGCGTGCAGCTGCCTGTCACACCCAGTGGAAAACCTCTTGGACAGGAATTAAATTAAATCTCTATATCTGAAGGCAAACCTTCAACAGAACAGTTGTTTATTGATAATTCTTTTTTTAATACATTGTTTAAAAGTTTCCCAACTGGTGCGATGCTGCCTGCAAACATTATTATGTTGATCAAATGCTATCAAGTCGTTTTATTGTATAGCACCGGAATGAAAGCTGGGACAACATCTATCTGTTTTAACAGTGTGATCATTTTGTCCCATCAATCCCTTGAACACAAAACCTTCATTAAATCAGTGGCCCCCATTAGGATCAATGTGCTACGAATTTATTAATAAATAAATACAAATCTTGAGAAGCTTTTACAATAAGAACCACCTAAATGACGGAAACCATTATTTGGTCCAAGTCTCATTCGCTAACATGAAGGGGGCGGGGTTTATAACATATGCGGCAGCCAGCCACTAGGGGGCGAACGAGATGTTTTGCCTTCGCTTTTGGGTAGTTGTCATGTCCTCGCCTGCTTCAGAAATGCGTAACGGTTAGGTCACGCTAGATAGGAATCTGTTCGTACGATGTGTTGTCCAGCCATGTTGGAAGACGAAACTGTGTATTAATGTTCCTAATGGCCAAACTCAAAGGCGCGGTGGAACGCTGATCATCATCAGAGCGAGGGGGACTGACATTTGCAGTCGGTCTCTCCTGGAAGACATTCATACTGTTGCGCTCGAACAGTGGGAAGTTATCTGACCATCCAACATGCAGTTCTGAAGAAGCATACTGTCAGCTTTACTCTTTCTAGGTTGTTTTTTTTCCTTGTGTCCCCCTCTTTTCAAACACTGATCACCAGAGGAATTCATCATGTATATTTATAGTCATGGTGCCTGAAGAGCTCTGCTTCCTCTGCCTGCTTCATGCAGAGCAGGACGGTGTCGAGTCAGCCTGCGTGCTCACCAGGCGGCTGGCACCAGGGAGGACAAACAAGGGGCCTGTCAGAGAGGGCCTGTCAGAGAAGGCCAGAGGCCGCTGGATGGGCCAGGGGCCACAAAAACCACAAGAATCCTGACTCCGGCATGGCAGAGCAACAGCTTGGGCCTCTTTTACTGTGGGTCGGTTCAGAAAGAGAGAGGGTCATGCTTCATCTGGGATTTCTGTGAATTTTCAGGGATTTTTATCTTGCTGCTTGTGCCAGTAATTAAGCTTCTCCTTTCCATTAATTTTTTTAATCATTTTGTTGTTTTTCCTCCTTAAGGAGTCATTCGCTGCAGCTCATTATTGTCCAATATGGAAAACGACCTCAGCGGTCCTGAAAATTGCCTACGGTAAACAATCCATCACAGAAGAAATGACAGCTTATGGTTTCTGTCAGCGTTTCAGTTTCATCATCATTCCTCGGTGCCATGCGAAGCGTTTTCATATCGGCGTTGCATTACGTTACGCTCTGCTTACTGTCGATCACCTCGCTCCCACGGGACGACCCGGAAGGTCTCCCGGAGGAAGAAACCAGTCAAAGGCTTTTTGCCTTACAAATGCTACTGTAACTTGCTGTGGGATGGCAGGTTTTATTTCAATCTACTGTAGTAGACATGGACATGAAATCCTGGGTTTGTAAAGGGATATGAAATATTTGAGAAAACGATTGAGGCAAAAGAATATAAGACAGCAGGAACTGTTTCTTCAGCCTCTTTGTGTTCTCCCTTGAATATTGTCCCTTTACAAAGTAGTTCCTCCCTTGTTTCTGGGAGTATTTTGTCTCGGACCCCGCAGGCCGCTTTGTTCCAGAGAAGTTATACATAATCTCTCATTGCACATGGGAGTATTTACCAACACAACACAGATGAAAAGACCTCCCTCCTCTCCTACGCCTCCTCTCTGTTTTCCCCCCTCCCTCTGTCGCTCTGTTTCCCGCTCCCAGTCTGGATTTATTTAACTGTACTGTTTCAATTGTCTCTGCAGTAGCAGATGTCAGCCATAGTGAAACTAAACTTGGAACCGGCCTCCTCCACTGGGCTCAGGGCTACCTCACATGTTGGAGTACCACAGTCGTCTTTCTGCAGTCGGAGCAAACATGGGTCAAGTACAGTAGTGTTTTGAGATATATTTCATGTGTTTTATCTCACTTAAAGGGGAACCCCACTGGTTTTACACGTGAAGGTGGGTTTATGCTTCATGAAAAGTACAACTCGGCACGTGAAAAACAGTTTGTGTAATGTCTTCTGTGCCTCTGGAGGAGCTTTCCAACGTCTGACAAAATAACTCGTGATGTCGTCAGGGTCATCTTGATGCAGCAACGACTGGGAGAGACCAGCGAAACAGGCTGTTGAGTTGCATTATGGGAATTGTAGGATCCAGTGTTTTTCAAGCTTAACCCAGAAAAGGTTAGGATATCCCAGCTTCTGCTGCACACATTTCGACCATTCTTTTTTGAATCTGTCTCGCACTTTATGGAAGAAAAATATATTAAATCACTGGAGCACTCCTTTAACTGCATGATGGATGACAGATGGTTCAAGGAAAGATGCTAGGAGGGGCCAGAATATCAAGTAAATGTACATAACTACTTGAGTTGTACTTGCAGGGTGAAAGCCCTCTTATATGACACCCAAAGTAGAATAAATGAATAATAACTGTACAAATTACATGCAGCCACTGTTTGAGTCAATATATTGGCACTGCAGGGACCGACTGACTTTAATGGGATTTAACCTGCTATCAATGCGCCTTTCAGCTCATTGTTTCGGTTTTACACCTCACAAGTTTACTGTTTTGATTCACTCTCATCTTCATCGTTTTCAGCCACAGCAGGCAGATGTTTTCAGTGAAGAGGGCTACCTGCCCAGCACTAAACAGCTGATAGCTTTTTTTCTGTTGCCCCCAAGTGGCCAAACTATGTGTTAATGCAGGTTTAAGAAGCTCTACGGATGTTAAAATAATGTCCACACTGCCTCATATTATTATACTGTAGGTTCTATGAAGGCACAAGCTGATCCAGGATATGTATAACATGTTTACACTGATTTAAATATTCAAACCTGAGAGTTCATGTTTAATATGCCTGCACAGTTTCACTAAACGGAAATGCTCTACATGTCTTGTGCATCAAGGTAGGCTGACATATTTGGTATATTTGAATGCTCTGAGATCTCTACTAGTATTTAAGATAAAATCCTGTGGTGTTGTGCAGTAAGTCGGCAGGGTTGAAAAGGTTCAACTCAAAATGATAGCTAACGTGGCACCGAAAACGTGTTGCTATTGCTGTCAGTAATCTAAGTAAGTAACTCCTCTGGCCTGATATGCAGTAACAAACAATCGCCGGTTAACAAATTAACATCCCATAACTCAGTTTTATGTTCATTGTGCACCACTCCCCTTTCTCATTCCTGCCTTTTTACAACTCCCTCCAGAAATGACACAAACGTCTACGGGGAGACATGAAGAAAAGAGGCAAACAGAAAACGGCACAGTCATCCAGTTCTTCAGAACGCGGCTTTAATCAGAAACAGAGGCGGCAGCTTTGAAAATGTCCCCGCTCACATTCATCTGCTCTGACACGTTTAGGGACACTGGTGATGAAGGCCTAACGCAAAAGAGAAAACATGTTAGAAAGAGCCCCGAAAGTTTAAAAAGATAATAACAAGTTTCAAAATCATAATGGCGTTGTACTATGGCAGAGTTTTTTTTTATGAGATATCAACAATCCCTGTCAGAAATGTGATTGCAAAATAGTGGGTTTTACTGTCCCACTGAGCCTTTTGACAATCAAAGCAGTCTTATTTCCACCTTTCATGGATCACATTCCTGCAGGGACACAAAGAGGGTGCAGCGACGCTTTGATTAGCCACACAGGACAACGCAAGGGTCAACACACCAGAACAAGCCTCCCAGTTTCACCTCCCTGCCTCCAGCCCTCTCCTCTATACAGCCTTCTTATTAATACCCCTTCCGGGGCTTCTTGCAAATCCCATCAGTCTGTTTGTCCGGATCTCGCTCTGCGGCTTTTCCGGATCCTGAGAAAAGAGGGGATTGAGAGAGAGAGGAGGGCTGGAGTCACTCTCCCAGAGCGTGGATGCAGGATTAGAGGAAAAAGAGCAAATACCATGGAGCGTATAGAGGGAGGCAGCAGTGAGGGTTAGGACTCCAGACAATAGAAATTAATTGGAACTCCCTCAGTGGAGCATTGCTCTACTGATTAAGGATTGGAGGATTATTGGATAAACTCGTGAAATACTGTTTTTGTGTATGGCGGGGCCTCCGTCACTGTCATTCCTCTCTATATGTGAAGGCATGGATGTAAACTTCACACTGCAAAAAATATTTTAGACACTCTTGAGACACGAGTTTGCTTGGTGCCTTAGAATGCTTTAAGTTGACTGAAACGGAACTCAATATAAGTAAATGTTTAATGCAATTAATCACCCGTTTGGGTTTCAGCTGGTTCCAGGTCTTCATTAAAGCATTATGATGTTTATACTGAGACCCAAGGCCTCGCATTTTCTCTGCTTTTTACATCAAATGGAAATGTTTTCCCATAACTCAGCCAGAAATATTTGGTATTATTGGAAACATTGAGTTACGTGCTAGAATTTCAAAATAAGGCACTGTGAATTTGAACAATGTTTGGCTGTACAGTGTGAGTTTGCGCTGACTGACATACCAGTGGGTCATTGAGTTTTAAAGGGGAGCTCCGCTGATTTTAAACATCAGAGTCTGTTCACAGGTCTCGGGGAGTGCCACTGCACACGTGAAAAAGGTCTTGAGTGTCACTTGGGGCTGAAGACTACAAGTTTGAAAATGAAAAATACAATCTGGGGGTGTGAAATTAGAAAGAAGGGAATTTAGCAGGCCTCTGTGGCCCGCTCCTCATCTCTGCTTGAGGCTAGTGGCTCAAGGCTACATTAGCTGCTACTAGCATAATACACCCGACTCGCCGACCAAACCGTTGGCAGTCAAGTTGCATTGTGGGTAATGTAGTCACCAGGTTTGGACAAGGAAGATGAACCCATTCATCAATAATGATGCCTTTTTTATTTTTTTGTTAAACGGGTGCAATGCAGACAAATGTTTCTCCACCTATCTTTTCTTTTTCGGGGAAAATGTGCAAAGCAGAGGTGGAGCTTTAACAGGATCTTATTCTCTGTCTTCTAAATTCATAGAAACAAGAACAGCAATGGATTTCTGCTGAAGTAACTTGCTATGCCAGCAACGCATGCTGCGCTGTGTTCCAACACGAACTCAAGCGGCACAAGTTGCGAAGCTGATAATCGGTAGCTGTGAGTTGAAATTGACAGAAAATATAAAAGAGAGAAGATGAAATGGGCTTGTCTCCTTTGTGCAGATACAGTCGGTGTTTGAAAGCAGGTATAGCGGTTTGGCTCCGTGTCAGAGCGGAGACTCTCGCCTCGGGGTCAAAAGATCAGAGGGAGGCGACGGCAAAGAACCACAAGATGAAAAGAGACAGAGAGGGAAACTCAAGGCCAAGGTCACACACACACACCGACCGGGTGTTTGGGAGGAAAATGCTCTGTGGACCTTTGTTGTAGCTCCTCCCTCCAGGCAGACAGGCTGTGATGAGAAGGTGTATAATTTGAGAGCCGCGGTCGACAAGAATGTGCAGCGTTCGTCACGAACGATAACACGCAGGAAGTCGGGCACAAAGCAAGTGTCTCGACGGTAAAGGCTCAGTGTGCTGCTAAGGACAACGTTACCCCGATTTAATCCCAAATCGGTTCGTTTTAAGATCAACACCGGTTGGATTACTTCTGTCTGATCAGGACTTTGATCCAAAGAGGTCAAGGATAGTTAACATTTAATTTTGGGGCTCGTGCACGTAAAGGCCAAACAGCCCAAACAAAGAAAAAACTCCCTCAGATGTTCTGGTTGTTTCGGGACATCATTGTGGAGCTCGGTGGTTTTGTGAGGTTAAGTCACGGCCCTGCTACTTTTAAAAGTCTTCCTTGGGTAACTTTGGAACACCCCCATAACAACTTTGGTGTGAGATTGTGATTCCGTTTGAAGTCGATCTTTGAGGGAATTTATTGAAAAGCGGTGTATTAGCACACCCACTTTGGTGCTGTGCTGCTGGGATGTTGCTGCTGCTGCTGCTGCTGCTTGGCGTGTCTGCGTCATAGCGAAATTGAAGTCATTTGGGTTCATGCTGAGACATTTCAAGACTCGACAGTTGACTAGCACGCCTCCCACATACGGGCAGTTTCTTGCAGCGTGCACCTAACGGGAGAAACGTCCCCCCCCCCCCCCCTCTCCTCCATCCTCCCCTCCATCCTCCCTCCTCCACATAGAGGCGAGTGGGCGGAGGGAGGTGAGTCCAGTCTCCGAACACGCTCCTCCAGGACGCAGGACGCGCGTTGAATGCACGCGAGCTACTTCATTCCGACAGTGAGCGACGGCGTCCGACGGCGTCCGACGCTGCAGCTCGTCCCGGAGATCCGTCTGCGCTTCGCCGAGTCTCGGAGGCGCGTTTCCTTAATGATGCTCGGCAGCGTTCGGATGCGTCACGTGAGGATTCGCGTCGGATTAAACTTGGACGTAAACGCGGAGCCGAGCTCCGCGGTGTGACCAGTGACGCCCGGTGTCCCGGTGTCCCCGCAGGCAGAGATGGGGCCGTCGTCTGCGCTGCTCCTCGCTGCGTTTTTGGGTAAGAAACGTTCGCGCGAGTTGCCTTTTGAACCACGTAGCCTTTCTGCTGCAAGTGTGATGATGACCTTACACGTCACATGGAGGACAAACATGTAACAAAGGATGAGGTCATGCAAATATTATATGTATGTATAAGAAATTCCAGTGAAGGTTTTTTTGTTTGTTTTTTGTTTTTTGTTTTGCTTCTTCAGTGAATCAAATGCAACGATCAGCCATAACTTTATGATCACTGACAGGTGAAGTGAAGAACATTGATTATCTGGTTACCATGGCACCTGTCATATATGGCATATATGAGGCAGCAAGTAAACATTTTGTCCTCGAAGTTGACGTGTTGAAGCAGGGAAAATGGGCAAGTGGAAGGATGTGAGCGACTTTGACAAG
>JAVQJF010123974.1:0-22726 GCA_036023855.1 Gadopsis marmoratus | reverse complement strand
CACACACACACACACACACACACACACACACACACACACACACACAGCCACAAGCACACACACTCCCTGAGGAGTAACGATTGTTTAATGATTCAATTAGCTGTGTGGCGTGCTGAGAGCTAGAGGCAAGATGGAGTGATAAACATGTTTAATCCTGAGAGAGAGAAAGAGAGAGGAGGGGTGGAAAGATAAAACCAGACAGATAGAGCGTGCACACACACACACACACACACACACACACACACACACACACATTTCAAATGTTTTTACAATGCAATGGCTCATTTAGTTCTGACTTATGTTCATTAGAGAGCAGTCTGGGCATAGGAAGCAGTTTAAGGCACGTCTCCATCCACCTGTTGTTATGAGCTGCATAGAAAAAAAAAAATCAAAAATAAATTCTTAACAACAACTCGAAAAGGCTGACGTGGAAAGTTGAGATATGAGAATAAAGGCGGAAGACACATAAAAATAGACTTTTTGAATGCAGCTCGACAGCGCAGCACCTGCTTCTACTTCGTGCCTTTATGTCGTGCTGCCACTCACAGCTACCTGCCTCAAAATCCCCAACTGCAACACGCAAAAACACAAAGTGCATGTTGCTCAGAGAAGATAAAGTCATTCTTAGGTGACAAGCAGCCATTAGATGCTAACCTAAACCTGGGGTTGGGGGTTCTGTTACAACGGCTTCATTCCTTCATTTAATTTCTTGTAGTCACTGTCTTTCCTTCCTCTTTCTAAAAAAAACAATCTCATGTTTTCTGTCAGTTTACTTCTGTTCTACATCTCATTTTAACCGACACACAGCTCCCATGAGGCTCCTTTGTCCACTGTTGCCTTCAACTGGACTAATCTGCCGCAAACTGGAAGTTATGTACACAATATACATGACATTCAAGTCACAAGAACACCTTGGGGACTGATAACAAAAAAATAGCTTTCTTCCCTTTTTAGTGAGACATTTTGTGTTAAATCGAAGCAACTTGTTGTTGTTGATAAGTCACAGATCTCAGTGGCAATCGTTTTCATCCTCTTTTATGCTGAATTTAGAAAATGAGTATATATAACAATGCAATTATTATATTCTAGTAACCAGGACATTGTTATTAGAAAAAAATATTACTGTTGAGGTTTTGAAATGTAAGCCACCTCTGTTGTGCTGAGGTTTTGACGGGAGTCTCAGCAGCACATGTCTCAAAACGATCCGCAGTGGGCAGTATGTTATTTTCAGATTGAGTGGCGTCGAAGTTAACACTTCTGTATTAAAAATGTCAGATATCTGTCATTTGAGGTCTATGTAAGAGGGTTACACACACAAAAAAAAAACAATTGACAAGAAACTCAGATTTGACTGCTGTTACGTGCGTCTGCCTCTGTTTACCAACATGTTGTTCTGTTTGCTGGGGCTTATTTGTTTGCTTGTTTCCATCCACGTTTGCGGGGAGGCCGCCTTTCAGCTCTGCGCACACTCAGGGGAAGGAGAGTTTAAACAGCTGCTCTGTGTGAATGTTTGCCTGTGTGTTGCCTGTATTTGTGTGAGTGTGTGTGTGGTGGGGGGCAAACATGGGAAGTCAGCGAGATCTTTTGTATCGGAGAGAAATGTTGACTTCACCTTCCCGGTTGGCCTTTGGCTGAGGGATTATAGGTAGAGCTCGTCAGGTGACCCTGGGATCAGAAAGGTCTCCATCAATAAAAGCAAAAAACTAATTGTAGCAATTTAAAGGGAAAAACAAAGACTTTTGATCAACATATTATTAAGTGTGGAAAACAACTTTTCCCCCCTCTAAGGCCTCACAGGTACAGTAACGATATGTTTTACTTTTACTTACTGAGGTTTGAAGTTTGTCATTATGTCAGAAATATGATCTTACTGGACACTGCAAATCAACATAAACCAGATCCATAAGGCAGTGTGGACATTTTAAAATGATCCTAAAAAAATCACCAAAATATTATTATTCTTTGCGACGTGACTCAAACTATGTCACTGTAACTACAGGCGAAATGGAAGTAAACGCTAAATAAATGGTTTCACTTGACTTCCTTTTCGAGGTTTTCAGACTTAGAAAACGTTAGACACCCATTCCATTTTATGATCACCGGCCCGCTGGAATTTTTCAAGACAGCTTTTGATGAATTTGAACATTGAGCTGATCCGCCTGGGAACTGGTTAGTGGCACAGTGGCAATGTTTGCAGGAGGCGCAGCTTTTATCAGCAATATCAGTCTCCTCTTCCTTTCTTCCAGATCTTTTACTGTTCTGGTTCAGTATTCATCCACATGTGGTGCTTTAAGCCTGTCCTACTATTGTTGGTTGTGTTGTTGTTGCTGTGTTGTTGTGTATTGTGGTTGTTGCTCGGGCTGCCACTGCTGACTGAAGAACAAATTGCCCTTAGGGGATAATAAAGACATCTTTGACCTTTGACCTTTGAGCTAACATTTTCAGTTCTGACTGTATATTGTCTACCGTAGCCCTGCTGTCAAATTTGATCAGCGATTTACTCAGGTATTGGATTGGGAAGAGAGGTGTTCCTGATCTGATCTGCCGAATCAGCAAAGAGAGTGCCATGTGTCATAAATGTGTGCATGGCCTCGATAGCTGTGTCCAGAAATGTGTGTGTACGTTCACCTCGTACGCTCTCTCAGCATCGCTTTGTGCCCCATCACTCCTGCCCTGCTTTTTTTCCTTCTTTGTTCTTTTCTGAGACAGTGCAGCCTTCCACTTCAATGTTCCTTCTTTCCTCTCTTCAATGTTTACATTTGAAAAAAATGTGTCTCCAGCTTCATTTTCACAGTGATGAAATTCTGACCCTCTATCGTGCATCCATCCAGTGCAGTGGTTTGGTCAAATATGCTTAGGAATATCTGTGTATCTTTTAACTCTTTAAATACGCTCTTGAATTAGGATCATCTTAAATATTATATTATAGAAAAATTACCATTACTGTCTACATAAGATAAAGTTTCTTGGTATGAAAACCAAGTATCCTGTATCATAAATACATGTCTATCATTCATAACAATTCAAACCGCAGAAAGTTATGATAATTTTAATTGTGGAAAGACCTCCTACCTCCAGAAACTTACAGGCATTAGGAGGAGGCTTCCTTGCACCAATATGGTGATGTATGCTGTGCAATATACAATATTATGCAATATGTTGATGCATCACTCCAATGAACAGTGGTTGCTAATGTGGTACCTCCGTGTATATATCTAGGGCAAACTACACTTGTGTTCATGAAAGTTTCAAACTGGCCAAACTGAAGTTGTTTCACTGAATGTTATCAACAGTCTGGTCACCACTAGCGCTTTTATGCTCAGTTTTATCAAGCAGATCTTTATGGGTTGCAGGACTCCAGAGCAACATAGCCTAATGCTAATCACCATCATCTCTCATTACATACCTCTGAGCCATTGTTAGCTTCTGCTCAATGCAAGTTGTACTCTCCTGCTACCACCATCACCGGCCATGAGTGCTGAAGAAGGTCCTGCAGCAAACACATCAGTCAGTTTTGCACCTTTGGCAGCATCTGCCTGTTGGGCCTGTCTTATTTTTTAGCCTACAATTTCTCTGCGCCTCCCCCTTACCCATTTGGTACACACATTTGGCACTGAGCCCAAAGAGGGAGGGATTTAAAGATGTGATTGGACCAGCGCGGTGTCACTTAAGAAATAAACCAACTAGCCAATCTACCTATTTTAAAGGCCCGTCAGACAAAAAACAAAAAGAAAGAATAAGAGACAGCTTTGTCGGTCCAAAAGGCATGCCGGCATCCGCAATGTGCCGGGTGTGCCAGATGGCCAGTCCGGCCCTGGCATCTAAACACCCATGTGGTTTTACAGAATCACACTCATGCACTTGTTGAGCTGCAGCTGAAGCTGGTTTTGTATTTTGAGACCACATTTAATCTACTTGTGACCCAAATCAGGGTCCTGACCCAGATTATGAAGCACATTTATTTCGCTGATTAAAGGCTAAATCCCAACATGTCAGTTTCGGGACCCCAAGCCCCCAGAGCCGAGCCTGCTCTGAAGAGAACCCACTGTTCAGATGGAGACACACTCACTTCACCCTATTAGCCCCTCGGAGAGAGAGGGACGTGTGTGTGTGTGTGTGTGTGTGTGTGTGTGTGAGTGTGAGTTTGTCTCCTGCTGGGTGGCAGAATTAAATGAGGGGTCTGTTTGAGAAGAGCCTTTGAAATGGACACACATGAACTTGCTCTCTCTCACACACATATACACACACTTATGCACTCCTGTAGTAGCCATTATTAACCATAACAATCTGGCTGCTGTCCAGCAAGAGAGAAAGAACTAGCTGTATCGTACTTTCCATTAACTTCTTGACACACAGTTTGTCCTCTACTCATCCTTAAGTACCTTTAAGGTTGTTAAAATCATCGTATTCCACACAGTCTAATGGCATCACGTACAGAGCATTTCGTATCGTCCTGTTCCAGCTCTTTTTTGGAGCTATATTATTTTACACTGAGTGAAATATTCAAACCCAAGACTCCATGATTTCATGGCAGTACCATTCCATCAAACAGCAATATTAGATGTCTTTTACCTCACTCTCACGAAATTTCAGCCTGACATATTTGGCATCTTTGGAAACGCTGGGATCTCCAGTAGAATTTAAAGTAAAGTTCTGTTGGTTTGCACGTTTTCTGGGCAGGTAAGTGAGGTTAAAAGCATTGTTTGATTTATCACTATATTAAAGAGCAGTCTACTGCTCTACAGACTGCTTCTTGCTTTACTGCTTTCATGCAGAAACAACATCAGACTCCCTAAAGTCTGTTCCTGTTTTAATGTATTTTGTGTGTCTTTTGCAGCTGTCATTACACCCAGGGACTGCAGTTGAAAATTAGCTAAGGTGGCTAAACTGACACATTTGCAGAAATGTCTATTAATGTGCACTGTTCACTGGTGACAAAAAGAGCTATTTAAAAACAAAAGTCTTCTTGGAGCTTCTAGTTTGACATCTTTGGTAAAAATATAAATAAATATAATAAATAAATATAAGTAGATGCTAATGTGGGAAGAGGATGAAAAGAAAATAATCACAGAGAAGGTAGAATGGACTCTTAGTTATATAGCAACTTTTGAAACGTTGAAACGGTTCCCAAAGTGCTGTAACAGTAATCTAAGCTTTTAACAGTAGTCTAATTCACCCATTCACACACCAATGAGGACGCCATGCTGGCCTTCACCAGGGGCAACTTGGGGTTCAGCCCAGGGACACTTTGACATGTGGACAGGGATGTGGACTGGAACCACCAACCCCGGGATTAAAGGATGACCACACTACCAAGTGCGGAATGAGAAGTAGAGAATGAGAAGAGAGAAGAGAATGAGATCTGGCGAGCAGAAAGTTTTGAGACACATGAAATATTCTGTAGATAGACATACAGTGAGATGGAAGTTTGCAAATAAAAAATAGAACTATGACAGACAGGAAGAGAGAAAAGACAGGGTTATGGTAGAGGTACAGAGAGAGAGAGGAACAAATGGAAATCTCTCAACTCTCTCCTCTTTCTTCAGTCCTCTGTGCAATTACCTCAGGGGTGATTTGAACTATTAAAATTACCATAAAATTACTTTGACAATTTGTGGTTGTTATTCAGATATGAAAATCTGTAAATATTGACTATTAGCAGTGTCAGTCACAAAGTATGCTACTGTCAAAAAAAAATTTATTTTCCGCTTTATTTTAAAGTTTTTTTAGATTCTTTCCCAGTAGAATTTCTCATTTCTTTGCCAAATGAGAGTGTGAAGTGTTGACTTAAGACAAATTGAATGGAAATGGGGAGAAGTGACAGTGGGAGATGAAGTATGAAGAAGAAGCAGAATTCCTACTGTTCATAATGTTTCCAGAATATGATGGCATTTGTTTCCTAGAATAGGAAAGTCAAGCAATGCCAGGGAACTAACGATATGCTAACATGTATTATATAATTTGTTTCACATCAGTTTTCAAAACCTACCGTAGTCATATAGCACAGACTGTCTGCTCAATTAGCACAAAAAACATAAAAAAGCAACAGTTTCCTTCCAAATGAAGGTAAACACATGTTGTGTGTTAGTGTTTAAGTTAGAGATTCATGTCATTTGCTCATTTTATCTGATAAATTTCAGGCAGCACAATTATTTTTATTTTGGATATGTAGCATTTTTGGAATGAATCTCTTCATTTTTACATGTTGAAAGAGCTCTAATTTAAAGGCCATGCAATTTTACTCCAAAAGAGAGCGTGAGGGATAAAAGAAGAGAGTAAAGAAGGAGGGAAGACAGCAAAACAGGAAGAAAAAAAGCAAAAGAGCAAGAGAAAACGAGCCCAGGATGGCTGGCTGAACAAGAAAAAGATTCAAACTGACCCTTCTCAATCACCAGCCCCCTGTCTCTCATAATTGAAGCAACCAAAACAAACCAAATCAGGCCTAATGTATTTCCCTGTCACAGCTGCCTGGCGGGAGCCAAATAGCTGCTCCAAGAGAGACATGTCTTTTTGAAAAACACCACTGGTAAATATGCCTCTCTGCATGGCAGATAGCAGTCTGGGCCCTCCCCCTCTCTCAACTCTCTTCTCATTTGTTCTCTTTCACTTTCCATCTGTTTACTTCCAAGGTAAAGAGAGACGGCAGTCTGTGGATGTCAAAATGTTCTTCTCACACAGTCACGGGCTCTTTCTCGCTTCCTCCTCATCTGTCTTCTTATCTGCTTTTCTTTTTCAGTTTGGCAGACATTTGTTATAACTGACACATGATTCAAATGTTGCTTAATCACATTAACAGCATTTTGATGGGTGTATTATTAATATATTTGTTGAAACATGATGTTGTTTGGGACATATAACACAGACTGTTTAAAAAAGTTCAGATATTTCAGTTATAATGAGCTTCACAAATCATTATTCTTCAGAGTGAATTACGTTCTCGTCGGCATGTACAATAACCTTGGTAAACTGGAAACACAGAAGCAGGGATAATTGTTGCACAGTCTTTGCACTTTCTCAGTATCAAAGTTGTGAAAGTTACACATTTTATATTTTGTGAGGGGAAGAGACAAAATACTTCCAAAATGTATGCTGAACAGCAAAAATCAATGAGACCTGTTCTGGGAAATAGCATGCATTTGTTTTATCAGCATTTATGAAAGGCTTAAGGTCTTTAACCATTTTATTTGCAAAAGTACTGAATGAAAGTTAAAACGTTGTCACAGCAGTATAAAATGCTGTCGTCTGCATAAAGACGAACACAACAGGCATTTACAGAGGAGATGATACCAATAATTGGTGCTGCAGCTTTCTAAATTTGTACATAGATTTGTACATTGTTCAATATTGTTTGTGGTCTTAAACTGAGTAGTTGGCTGAGTTCATTGCGTAGATCCATGAGATACAGATTTTTCTATGTATGCTTATGTAGAAACAGTAGTACAGTACCCAGTAAAATTGGGAAGTCTATTCATTTTGCAGGAAAATTCTCCAAAGAGTTAAATAAATCACACTGTACATCAAAATCACTAAGAAGAGCAGTCAGTTATCTGGATTTCCTACGTCTCTGTTGTTCTCCAAGGCTGCAACCAGCCTGAGAAAACAGTGTTTGTTTAACTAACATATGCCTCCACTTCTATGCAGGTGTTAGCCTATGTGATGCAAGGAGAGCGCCAGTTTCAGGTAGGGCCTATGTTCAAGGAGAAGAGCTGTGCTCTGCTATAGGACAAAAAAAAGTTTTCAAAATCTTTTTTATAACCCAAATTTCAAGAAAGAAACCTGATAGACTTAATGACGCTCGGTCTTCAAATGATTCCACTTCAAGAAATGTGAGTGAAAATGATGATAAATGATAAATGATGATACAAGTGGGTGCAAGTGGGTACATGTCAAATAACTCTCCTTCCTTCTGAATAAGAAATTGTCCCTCTGTTGGTACACAGACCTTTCTACTGCTGAAATGCCTAAAGATATCAGAATGATCTGTTTCATGCTGCTTTTTTTCCATTTGTTTCACTACACTCACACTTGCCTCCATACATTTTCTATTTATAACTAACTAACATCATCTCAGCATATATAAAATATCACTTTTATGAACAAAAAGGAAGATATGTATGCAATTATTTAGAAAGGTTTCTTAAATGCCAAGATTTGGCGAATGTAATTTAGTTTTTGTTAGCGCACGTGTGTGCATGTTTTATCACTAAAGGAAGAAATGCATAAGCTTTAGGTCTTTAGGAGTATCACATACCCAGTTTTATTCATGCTAACAAAATACCCCGCCTTCAAAAATAAAGCACTTTTGTTTTCCAGTGCAGCCTTCATGATGACGCAATGATGAACTCACCTGACTGACAAATCACCACCCTAATAACAGGCACATGTTGTCGTTGGTGTGTGTCTGTATGAAGGGATTAACAGTATTTTAATGAGGCTTTAATGTTGCTCACGGGCTGACACAGGCAGACAGACATGTACGACACTCAACCAATGACAGGTCTGACACACACACACACACACACACACACACACACACACACACAGACACACACACTCACACACTCCCACTGGCAGGCAGGCAGGCAGGCACACGGAGAGACAAACAGATCAGAGTGTCTTAATGCCTCTCAAACAACATTAATGACATGACTAAAGCTTATTAGAGGGTTAGGGGATGTTAGCCAACCACTCAAACACAGAAATATGCAGTATGTGTGTGTACAGTATGTGCTGATGTAGGTAATGTAATTACAGAAATGAAAGAGAACTCACTGTCATCCCACATGTACTGCTGTCTGTCAGCTTTTCTTTTTTTACTTTTTCAGCTCAACCCGTGAGAAAGACTAATTTCCAAAAAAATGTATTCTTATACACATTTGTAAGAGACGTTAAATTCATCAGCAGTGACCTTTGACCCCTTCATGCTGCATAAATAAAATATATTGGCATTATGTTACTGTACTGTCGTACACAAGTATTACTTTTACTCTTGGTGTTTTCCTTGAGTACAGCCTACAGAATGTCAGTCTTTATCGCAAGATGATCTTTGCACTGTATATATTACAAGCACTGATTGCTGTTCACATTTTCTTTCCATCTTGGACGCTCTGATAATGTTGTTTGATTTTCTGCACCGGTCACACTCTTATCTTTGTCTCCCATCACTGCTCATACCAATGTTGGATTCACTTGATATGGAAGTTACGCATCCTAATTATAATTTTCTTATTTGGGACCATCATTTGCGTTAGTTATGACTGCGATTCTCCTTCTTTTTTTAACGCTCTGATACGCTTGTTGGGTTGGGTCAAGATCCCCCAAAAGAGGCCTTAGCTCCCCAAGAAGCAATGAAATTTCAAACTTGGGAATAACAGACAAATAACCATGACCATTTCTAATGCTGCAATGAATGATATACATTAAATCAGTTTAAAATCTAACATCTTGTTATCTGCTATTTTAATTGTGTGTGCTTAGCTTTGTCCTGCAGTGCGTCTGATTTTATCTCCTAAAGTCAATAACTCGTGGACATGTGCAGGGTGTTTTTTATTTATCACGGCTCTTGGGCTGCCGTCATGTGATATTTTCTTACGCCTTACATGTGTAATTATAGTGTGTCTTCTCAACGATTGGTTGTTTAAACCACAAAGAAATTCATGTCAGGCCTCGGTTGAATAAAATTTAATTTAATGTGTATTTGGACACTGATTGGTTGCCGCTGCATGTGCCACCTGACGACTTTGGCGCTCTGCATTTTGAATGGTCGACAGCTTGTTACAGCCGCAACATCTAACCGTTTTAACAACCTGTAGCTGTATGCTTTTACTGCTATCCACTCTCACCTCATTGCACAGACAGATCCAGCGCGTTATAGCTTAAAATCGGAGAAATGGTCAGTAAGCTTAGCAGGTTTGGCTAACAGAAACGTGGTGAAGGTGTGTTTAATGCAGGGAACTCAGAGATCAGTCAAAATCTTTTGTGGTTGCCATGGTCACACATGGCGGCAAGTTGAAAGGAGTGCAACCATCACTGAACTTGATCCATCAGTCACGCATTACATTGCACAATGTTTCATATATATATATCTGTACCTCAGGGCTAGAAAACTGTTTTTGGTAGTATTACTTTAAAAAGTGTCTGTCTCTCTGCCGCACACCTGACCAGGTAAGTGAATGTCAGCCACGCCTTAGATCAACCTCCTAATGCCTCTCACTCTCTCTGTCTACTCTGCAAACTGTTTCTCTGCTGCAAGAGCCGACCTGCCCCTCACATTTTGTTTTTCTCAGTGTGTGTGTGTGTGAGAAAGCGATGCAGGGCTAGGGCGTTGGCTCCGGCGAGTTTACTCTCACAGAGCAAACAAATCTCTGATGTGTTTTTTCTAACCCCCGATAGCCGGGGCCGACACCATGTCAACAACAGCAACAGACATATTTCTTCCTCTCCTCCGTTTCTTTCTTCTCCGTCCCTGTATTCTCACTGTCTTTGTCTTTCATTACAGACCTTTCATTTTCAGCATTCTTTTGTCTGCATTCAAATCTTCCAGTTCCTCCCTCAACTCTCTCTTCCTTTCTGTCTTCGTGCCGACTGCGATCCTCCCTTCTCTTTCTTCCTTTGAGGAGACAGAGAAAGCTGTAACCACAGAGAGGTTGTATTTAAAGGAAGTGACTGAGCCCAGCTTTGCACAACTGTTTGGTGATTGCTGTTGCCAATTTGTATCTGTAAGTCTTTGAGGATCCTGTTTGTGTGTTTGTTTGAGCCCGGCCAGGTGTGCTGGATGTGAGCCAAGGCAGAGATTATAACCTCAAATCCTATTTCCTATTATACATATTGCTCTTATAATAGTTTGCTTTGAAGTATTTTTTCCACTTGAATTGAAAGTTTAGTTTGCAGACTCATCGAGGTGCTGAGCAAGTTTCGTGGCCCAAGGGTTCATGAAACCCTTTCAAAACAAAAGTGTTACGTTCAGTGATGCTGCGTCACAATAGATTGTAATATCAGAATAGGGATGGAACTAATGACTATTTTCATTTTCAACTCATCTGATGATTATTTCTTTAAATTACATAATGAATTGTTTAGTTTAGTTAGAAAGCGTCAGGTAATAGTGAAAAATGTCCGTCACAAGTTCCCAAGGTTACATGTTGAAGTATTAAAATGTTGTGTTTTGTTTGACCTACAGTCCAGAACCCAAAGATGCCAAATTTTACAATAATATAAAACAGAAAAGAGCACAAGTTCTCATAATGGCGAAGCTGAAGCCAGAGATTTGCTGACAGTAATTCTCTTTATCGCTCTAGATGTTGCCTTATATTAGAATTAGTTTGACTCAAAACAATTCAATTCAATTTTATTTTATTTATATAGTGCTATATCATAACAGAGTTATCTCAAATTTCAAAGTATCCTAAATTTCCCTTAGGATGAATAAAGTATTTATCTATCTATCTATCTATCTATCTATCTATCTATCTATCTATCTATCTATCTATCTATAGGATTGTTTTATATATATATAATAAAGCCACGTTTAGGTTGTTTTAGCTTCTATTGTCATTTCAAACATACAGTTGAATGTGTTGAGTATAAAACCAGTGATTCAGTTTGGTTGATTTTTGTCACAGTTGAACAAAATGTGCCTATTTTAAGCTCTCACTGCTGTGTTATGCAAAGATTAAAGCTGAAGTTAATGGCCGGAGCTATAATGATGTTTATATTTCTTCACTGCAGATCGAGGGTTTAACTCCAAGACTGAAATAGAAATGCAGAAATCCCTTTTTTCCCACAAAAGGTGGCTCTATCCCCATAACACCCTCCCCACTCCTAATGCTGCTTGAAACCCTAAATAGTGGTATGTTAAAACCTTGTTTAACTGTTATGAGTTCTGAATCACACCCTCACGTTCTACACACATGCATGCACACACACACTGTGGTGTTTTGACTGATATGTCAGAGTTAAGAGATCAGTGTAGACCACCCCAGAAGAAAGGAAAGGAAAGGAAAGGAAAGGAAAGGATTTAACATTTGCAGGTTAAAGAGTAAATTGTATTGTTACATTTTAGTGCAAAACTTAATAGACAATCTTGAAAGGTATGGAAAGATGGAAAGTTTTCTTTTCCTCTTTATTAAACAAATATTGTGGGACCAAACTCTTGAGAGACAATGCAAAAAAGTAACCAGTGGAAGATGTCAAAAAGCCAAGGTCCTCCTCTCTGTGATGAAAAAAAAGCATTTTCTTTCTGTGGCTTTGCTTGGTGATAAATACACCTGTGTTATTAAAATATTGGGCATTAGTGGGTAGAATGGGGTGAAGAGAAGCACAAAAAAGCAGCAATGAAAGGAAGAGTGTTCCTTGACCTTTTTTTACCCTGCAGTAAAAAGATGAATCAAACAGTTTTGAACTTTTTAAGCATTGTTCCCGGGCTTTAACTTCAGCCGTGAACAGCAGCCGCTACATTAAAAGATGAATCTGTGATCTAGGAAAAAAGAAAGCTTTAGAAAATAGAAAATGAGGCATGTGATTTGTAAGTCTGATTAAACCACAAAGTACATATCAATAAAGAAAAACAAAGCTTTAAAAACAGAAGCATTTTTTTTTTAAGTTACCTTTCATTAACCTGTACACTAATTGGGAAACAGTATTTGTGAATTGTGTAACATTAAAACTGCATTGTTTATTTCCATCTGGACCGAGTCCGGTCAGTCCAGTTTGTGACGCAGTTTCGCCTGAGCTGTGATAAGCCTCTCTCCACGTACCTGTGGTCCCTCCTGTTTAGTCTCAGGGACAGAGACGCCCTCACTCTGGACAAATACCTTCCGGAAAACTTCCGCCCCTCCCCAAAACCACTTCTATCGCCGGCCCAGACAATACACTCTCACAAAGGGCTTGAAAAGGCCGGGGCCACACGCAACCATGGGACACGGGACGGCATGTGTGTTTAGCTTGCAGTGAACGTGCACAGGTATTAATCTGCAAACGCCACTCACATGATTAACTATTAGAAGTAAAAGTAGCGATAAGAGGCCATGATGATGTTTCCCTCGTTTTTGGCTTTTCTACAGGAGATGCTTTCAGAATGAGAATCAGAAGATTATCTGGCAGCACTCTTTGTCTTTAACTCCTCACCCTCAGACCTGTTGGCTGCTCCGTGGTCAAAACTTAAGAGCTTAAGGGCCTTTGGCGTGAGGGCTTTCAGCACTGCAGATGAGATTGTCAGAGGAGCACAGGGTGGCGAGATGTTATCATATCTCTTTTCTTAAAACACATTTTTTCTTTTAATTAGGTTTCAGCGTTTGTGGTTTTCATGGAATCTCCATTGTTTCTAATCGTTTATTTGTCTTTCATTTCATGAGGCTGCAAAGCACTTTGTAACTTTGTTTTGAAAGTTATTTATATTGTTTTACAGTATATTACCACAACGTACAAATACAGTGTACCACAGAATCACAAGTAAATGAGAATCCCAGTCAGAATGTCATCTCATTAAAAATGCTTTTTGAGCATTTGGTGGATTTTACTCTACAGGCTAAGACATATAAGTCTTAAATAATGTGCTTTTCAGAGTTCCTGATGATGACAGTGTGGACAGGTTTTACCCTTAAAGTGATATTTCATGAGCATATTGATTATTTAATCTCCACAGTAACAACAGCTGTCAGATGAATGCATCAAAGCAAAAAGTGTAATACACCCTTCTGAAATGTGAAAAGAAGAAAATATCCCAAAAAATTTATATAATAATAATAATAAAATAATATGTTTTTTAGAGCGCTTTTCCAAATCTACATTACAAAGTGCTTCAGAAAAATGAACAGTAAATGGTAAATGAACTCTTACTTATAAAGCACTTTCAACCGTTGAACCGTCCCAAAGTGTTGTAACAGTAATCTAAGCTAACAGTCAAGTCATTGAATCAAGGAAACAGATACCCTTACAAAATAAAAACATTTTAAAGGAAATAAAAGACAGTTAAGCAAAGTGCGATTACCTTCAAATTGTGCTTGAGTACATTTATTTGATTACTTTCACTCTCACTCTCACACACACACAGACACACACACGGGGGAAAAGCAGACCTGGAACATGTTTACCTGTCTTTTTAACTCAACTTAATGTCCAAGGTTAAAGTGACACACCCCTCATCGCTTTGTGTTGTTCACACACACACACACACACACACACACACACACACACACACACACACACTTACAGACCAGACCGTTTGGAATGGGCCCGGTCCACTGCAGTGTGTTGACAATGAGTCCAATGACTGACGAGGCTTTACGCTGACATCGATCTCACCTGACAGCTCTAAACTGACCTCTGACCTGATGTATCGAACCTGATAGTCACTTCAGGTGCATTTGTCGGTCAACTCAAGATATTCTCTGGTCAGCTCACCTGTTACATGCTCCACCTGGCTGTTTGACATGTTTCACACTGCTGCATACCAATTTATTTTACATGTTTATGGACTGACAATAGAATCCAAATCCAACTCAATGTCACTTCAGTCTCATAGAGCAGGTTGTGTGAGAACGAACACGCTCAGCTGTTGTGTGAAAAGCAAAACCAGTGGATTCCATTTTTAAATTAGACAGGAACAGGAAAGCAGTCCCCGGAGAGGAGGAGATTTTAAAAGTGGTGTGAATGATGAAGTCAATCACAATGTTAACAAGCCTTATCCTTAAGGGCAACACAAACAAACTCATGTTTTTCAGTGATCTTCTAAAAAGCAATAGTTTTGTAACATTTGCTGGTTGGATTGGAAAATTTTGGGTGCTAGCTGACCATTTCATGTCTGTGTAGTGCGTCTGCTGTGTGCTATGGGCATCAATTGAAGCAACGCTTTGTGGCGCGGCCATTGTGTGTTTCACTTTGGAACCATTACTAGTAAGCGACCATGCTGAACAGTTGTTTTCCTTTCTGTTTTCCTATGGAAAAAGTAGAGTGACCAAGAAACGTGTGCCCAATTATCCATGACCGTGATATTTCGGTATCACATTTCAGCTGACATTTGCTTTGATGCCAAAGTTACCTCATACTGCAAACAAAAAGATTATTTAACATATAGCATATAATGTATGGATCCTATAAAATCCCATCATTTCAATTTTAATCATGTTCTATGTATGGCATAGCACAGGGAGCCTAAGTGTCACTTTTATTAGTACTTTTTATTAGTACATTTATTGATAAAGAGTAGATTTTTTGTGTCTGTGTTTTCGGGATTTATCAGGTAGAAGGTGATCCACAGCTTTGCTACTCTAACACACTGATGAGTAACCAGTCTTTGTGTGAGTGCTGAAATGCCACCTCCACTTACAGATTGAAGTTTCCGGTTTAAAGCAGGTGAATTGAAGCACAATTGGGATGATTACAGGTCAACAGGCATCTTGGCATGCTGGGTAATGTACATGACATGATTATGGTATCGCTGTAAGTACTAAAGCCTGGCTCAGAGACTACAGGGGTTTCGGGTCAATTTATTCCGACAATTGAAGGAGAAATCTGGTCTGGGACCTTGGCGGGTACTGATGTTCGGCTCAGATTATCTGGTAATGTGGGGGGTTTATAGATCCCATCTTAAATCTCCCCAAAAACTGCTCGCAGACTAATCGGGGGACCCCGATAATTTCAATGATGATGATTACGTCAGTGCTTTCCGAACGGGGACCAATGAGAGAGACACGTCTACACGGAGACGGACGTGGATGAGAGGCTAAGCATGTTACTGTTACAATCTCGCGTGAATAATAAATATCTCAATCAGCAATATCTCAATCTTGCTGAAGAATATAACAACCCATGTTGACGCCGTCTCCACAACAATAAACTCACCCAGACTCGTTTAGCCTTCTGCCTTTGTTTTCTCTCGCTGCAAAGCATTACTACAGCAAGCTGTTGCACCACGTCACTCTCCATTTTGTTCGTTCTTCCCAATGAGATTGCGTGAGATTACGTGAGGCGGTGCGTTGCTCCCTCTGGCATGATCATCTTAATAATATCCTGTAGTGTGTGATGCAGCATTGTTGTCAAATCTTGCAGCGTGTACGTGTTGGAGTTTGCAGAACATCTGTGAACTTTCTCCTTTTGTACGTCATGCAGCCCGATTTTAAAATCGGTGAGGATTTTTAAAACTCCTGTAGTCTTAACCCAGCTTAATGGGACACTCGAGCCAATAGTGTCACGATCTAATCTGTATTGTCATGATAATGTTACACAGTGCTACATGAGCTATTTTTGTCCGTGTCTTCATTGAACCAGCAGTTCAGGTATTTTGAAGGTGGAGTCTATGACGGACGTGTTTGCTTTGATTACAGCATTTGTGAAAGTTCGTTATTGTTGTTTGTCTGTTCTAAACTGCCTCCACACAAACCACAAACCTGAGGATGAGGAGTGACAACGTCGGTGTGAATATTTCTCATGCTTTCTCACGCCTCAAGTCATGCCAAAAACACCCTCAGTTTCAGTCCTAGTTCCCACAAATTCAGATTTAAAGCTTCTTAATTAACTTATCTCCTCATCACCCCTGCCCCTTACATTATAGCATGCCATCAGTTTAGATTTACAGCTTCATACATACTTCAGCTATGGATCTTAAGCATGGTTGTCCGGGTGCCAAATGTCGCTTCCTGTTTTGCCTCGGAGAGCAATAACCTGAAGTGGTTTATCAACTTCAGGGAGCCCACCTCCTGTTTTGATGTCATTGTTGAACCCGAGGGAACTGTCAGACCCGGGGTGGGTCAGGATTGGGCGTACTGCGGCTTCTGAAAAACAATTATCATTTCCTGTCTGGGTTCGGTGTAATATCATTTTGGATGAGTTGACTTGAATGGAATGCACAGTTAGCATAAAGTTTTAAAGCCAGATTTGAATGGAATGCACCGTTAACTGAAAGGATTAATAAAAGATTTGACTTGAATGGCTGGATGACTTAGACGAGAGGAAGAGAGTGACTCGTCTGGGAGATTCCTCCGAGGCTAAGCAGTGCTCACACACGAAATGTACACACATATGTAAGTGCATGCAACCAAGTTCCCCATCACACACACACACACACACACACACACACACAACCCTGACTTCCTCCTGTTGTGTGTGTTTTGTCAGTCTAATCTCTGGTCTAATCCTCACACTGCTGCCAGACAGACAGGCCCACCCAGGTGAATGAGCCTGAATTTAGGAATATGTGTATAGGTGTGTGTGTGTGTGTGTGTGTGTGTTTGAGAGAGACACACAGCTGGAGGATGTCTCAGGCCATGTGACGTAGATGACACATGGGGATGCGTGTGACATGAGAACATGCAGACGCAAACATAGAAAGACGTGTAAGAAAGACAGTGATGCCCATCCACTGGTTAATTAGACACCAGAAGAAAGGCCTGGAACACCAGCACTCAACCAGCCACAATTAGTGGTTTTGCTCGCAGGTCCGAAGTAAATTCATGTGAGTTCACCCAAGTTGAACTCACATGGATTGACGACCTGTGACTAGAAAACCGTCTGACAGAGCTGACCTTTGAGGGAACAGAGAGCCAAAGTCCAAAAGGGAGGAAGTTGCTGTAGCTTATTAGTCATGTTGCACCATTCAGTTTGACTTAACCTCCTCTGCGGGAGGACCAACAAAAGAGCAACGGTATTGCAGGCTGCTGCAAGACAGGAGTTTGGAATAAGCGGTGTGATCTTACTGTTAGCGACCAAGCTAAGCTAACAAACCTGGAGAGATTTATTTCCCCTCTTCAATAACCTTTTTATTCAACAAAATGCAGTGCAGCGGCGAAGTAAACGGCCCAGTACAGAGGGCCTTTACACTGATAAATATGTATGCAGCTGGATGGTCAGCTGTTTCAGATTCCATGTGCTTGGGACACTTTTCATGGATGTCCAGCTTGCAGAAAGCAGTCCTGGATATAGAAGCAAGAACTGATTTGCCAAGTGCATTTTGAACATGGCCAGAATGTATGCTTTTTGCTGATCACCACAACAACAAAACGTGAGACATGTGAAAAAAGACGTTCTCCAATTTAAGGAAATTTCAATTTTATTACATAAAAAAAATATATTTTTGATGGTTAATTTCAATGCAGGTTGATTAGGCGTAAGCTGACAATCTTTTGCATGAAGAGAAAACATAATGGGTGCTGAATTAATTTTTATTTGTTGTGGCTGTTTAATTCATTTAAAAGAATGATACCACTTAATCAAAAAAGGATTTGCCTTCAACTGAACTGTTTTTTTAAGCAAGATGTGTGGACAAATAAAAGCAGAACAAAATAAATAAAAGCTGTCTGGCACATTCAACAGAACTTTCTAACTGCTTCAAAACAAATAAGGTGCAGTATTGTAGAAATCAGGTCACTTGTACTTTGATTTCTTATGTAATCTTATTAGTTCCTCTGCCATGATACTCTCTAAGCAAGATAAAGCCAACCGGCCTATAACCAGTAGTTTCCTGGGTCAAGACGTTTTAGGAACTGGATTTATAATTTATTTTTCCCAGAACTTTGGCATGTATCTACAGCGCTGATGCCAGGTTGGTGTGTGAAAAGTGGACGTTCCATGTGACTTAATTTGTTTGAGCCTCTGTAACAGCACATGGATATATTAAAAGGTTATCATCTTGACTACTTCCCAGGAAGACCTTCCAGACACTCAGAGGTTAGAACAGAAGATGTAACAACATTCTGCTGTCAGCTGATGACAGTGAGTAGCAAAGGGCCCCTTTACTTTAAGCACCTTTGCTTACATGAAAATGTTGTTGTGTATTACACTAAATAAAATGAGGAGTAAAAGACTGGATAAGAGGGAGAGATGGTTGAAAATCACTGACCAGTATGTTGCAGGTTTGATCCCTTGCAACAGTCAGACACTGAGCCTGTACCTGCTGCAGCTGAAACTGTGAAACTGACATGTTCTGTATGTCTGACATGCATAGAAAATTAATGCCTAATTAAACTATGTCATTTGGTTATCTGGTGCCTTAGCACCCCAACTACAAAAAAAAAATATATATATATATATTTCACTGACACTGTAAAGTGTAACTTTGAAGATTTTTAGAAAAATATTTAATCCATGTTCTTGCCATTCCCAGCTGACATTAAAAGCTGAATTGCATTTTATATTCAACTGAGACATGCTGCAACTATTCTATATACCACATATGACAAACAGCTAATCCTTATTTATGCCTTGCCAGGCCTGTCACACATTAAGCTGCGGTTGCATTATGGTCAGTGGCAGGTAAAGTACAGTAAGCCTGACTGGATTTGGCAGTAGCCTGAGACACAGACGGTAAAGAGTTTCCCTTCCAAACTGAAAGATATCCACTGCTTGAAAACTGACACCTTCACTGCAAAATGATTGTTGGCGTGTAAATAAAAAACATTATAGAGTGGCGGGAAGTCATTAATTATCTTAAAACCTTTGTTTATGTCAGCGATGATTCTGTTCATAGGGTTAGGGTTGGGGATGTGATGATTGGCTGGAAAATGCTGATTGATCTAGTCGAGTCAAGTTATGTTGAAACAGAGTGCCGTGAAGGGAGATTTGGTGTGCAGCCAGGGCTTTAAACACCACCCTACCAACTAGGGATTTAAAGAGATAATAGATTAAGTGATTCAGAATAAAGTGTTAGTACATGTGTGAAAACAAGGCAAAGAGGGCTGCCTTTAAATTACATAAACTGCTCCGTGTTCGGCATACTGATAACCACAGACACAAAGACAAACTTCACAGCAGACACGCTATAGCTGCGGCCTGAAGGCACGAACAAAGCCTGACACAGCACAACTATCTGCTCGCCACATTAACAAGACCGTCGATCCACGTCAAGATTTCCTTACTAGACAAAAAGCAAAGACTGTTAACCATCAATAAAAGCTCAGTAAAATTGAATCCTTGTAACAAGACAAAGTTAAAATCTTACATTTCCTCTCAAATTAAACAGGGTTTTTCAATTTCAGATTTTTATTCTGCACTCTGAGAGTGAACAATGCAATAACACCCCCACCCCCCTGCTTTTATAAAAGTCACTAGGGGTGGAAAAGGACTTCCTAAAATCAATACACATATCCTATATCTGTGAATATAAGCAAACCCAGAGCTACATATCTTGAAATAATGAAAGTATAGTCATCTGTTGCACAGTAAGTTTGAGCTAAACACATTGTCCCATCAGTCATCAACTTTACTTCCTGTATGAACAAGACAACGTCATCCCTGCATGTTCAAAAACACTTATTTTAGTATTTGAATAATATTACCGTTTGGTGTCAATCCGCATAAAAAGAGAAAGAAGTTCAAATGAATTACAAATACTTCATCATTTAGCTTCAGAGCTGCTTGTATCAGGACAATGCTAATGCATTATTTTTGTACTTTTGGCCGTCTTTTATCAGTTATGATAACATTGTACTTCTCGTGTTTCTTGCCCTTTTGGACTTTGCTGTAGCAATGCCTTTAGCAGGTCCTTTTGGTGATTAAAATGCTATCATAGCCAATACAAACTAGGGCCAAACCTACATAAATACGATCCAAGTTGTAATAAAATCAGAATGTTAACTTGGAGCATCTTCTAGTGACACGCTCTTAACTTAAAAGGTACGTTAAGCAACAGGCTGGGCTCCCAAAAACTGGCATTCCATTAAAAAATATAAATCTATATAAAGACACAATATTAGCATAGATACAGATGAGTAACACATCTCAAACTACCTTCCTGGATGTGCAGAAAATGTGCCCCCACCTCCATTTTGCAGAGAGAAGTTTCTTGTTGAAAGCAGGTTGGACTGAAGCACCATGAGCCTGATTGCAGGTGAAGAGGCCTCTTGGTATGCTGGGTAATTTACATGACATGATTACTCCAGCATCCTCTTTCTTTGTGTGTGTGTGTGCGTGTGTGTGTGTTTGTGCGTGCCTGTGTTTGTGCACGAGTGCGTGTGAAAGAGAGAATGAGAGAGAGAGAAGGTGGGGAAAAAACATGTAAGGAACAGGGTTTAGCGGTAATGTGGTGCTAAACATCCGTGAGCTTGATGACACTCACTTAAAACAACGAGAGGAAAGGTGGGAGGGAGTCATGATTGAAGGAAGAAAAGGGGGAGGATGAGACAGTGTGGGGGGGGGGAGGAGGAGGATAAGTGGAGGCTGAGGGGTGCAGAGATGAATACGACGAAGAAGAAAAACAGCAAAAATATATAAGGAACAGGAAAGAACGAGGGAGCACAGATGGAAAAAGTAGTGATGGGAGAAGAAGTTGAAGAATTCATCAGACGCCCCCAAGATACTGAAGCTAAATGTACAAACATCAAAGAAAAAGATGTGTGTGTGTGTGTGTGTGTGCGTAGGGGGCAGACAGGGCAGGCAGGCTGCATGGTCTAACTTGCTGTAAAAGCACCTGAAGAAACAACACAAGACTGGCACGATAACATCTAGCCTGACTGCCCTTCCAGCTGTGTGTGTGTATGTGTGTGTGTGGGTGCGTTCAGAAGTCTGACACTCAGATTAATGGGTTTTTGTCACATCCTGCACTATGAATAACCTTTTAAACCCACGTTTTCCCCCCTTAAATTCTGATTAGATGAAAGAAAACTCCACATTCTCACATGCTTTATCTACAGAATATTCCATGTCTGCTTGTTTCAACACTTCTGTGGCGTTTACATTGGGTTCATTGGCTGCACATGCACATGTATCACCGTTTTGACATGTATATGTATATGTTTGTGGTTTGTGGCATTGGTTTATGCAACATACATATCTCTAAACAAAAAAACATTAAATAATAACAATGTTGTGCAAATAGCAGACCAGAAAGGCAGATATGACTGATGCCACAGTATCACAGTATTTTACTGGAGCACCGCAGCAAGCATACTCAGTTTCCTGAAACCAGGATATAATGTTAACATGCGCCAACACATAATACTCCAAAAACCCAATCACAGCTGGGTCTCTAGTGTACCTATGAACGCATTATTTCAGTAAATTAGGTTTTAGTAGCCCAAGACGGTATGTTTTCTATGACTTCACCATCACATCAGATAAAATATTTGAGGCCCTGTTTACATTTATCTTACATCAAATGTCTTGCTAAAATCCAGATGCAATACACTTTCATTTACATTTAGACACCATTCACACTTATATGGTGTCTAAATGTAATGTCATGCATCCAAGAAGCATTTGAGACAGATAGAAATGTGATTTCTCAAACCACCTACAGAGGTGGTAAACGGGGCCTTAGCCACGTATAAGCATGTGGATTCTCGCCACTCTCTCACCCACATAGATCTTTTAGTGGTTGCACTGATCAGGGAGATATTTTCCTTCCAAGAAGTGACAAAATGCATGGAAGGTCTTGGATATCTGGTGCATCGTTTATTACACATTTCCTCAAAATTCAGCCCGATATGTTTGTTATCTCATAGTAAATTTCTGCAGGTGCAAACAAAGCTTGGCTGCACAAAATACATTTGTAATGATGTGTCATGTAGTGACATTTTAGTGTTTAAGAAAACACTAGCACACCTCACATTGCACTGTTCTTACTTCACCTCTTGCTCTCTCTCCCAGGCAGAGGTGGATTAGGAGAGTTCTGCTCCGTTTATCTCCACCTGTCAGCGCTGTGAGGCCTTGTGTGTGTGTGTGTGTGTGTGTGTGTGTGTCTCCTGTGCATTCAGCCATGAGAAGCTACCGCTAAGACCCTGCATCACGGGTTCTGTGT
>JAVQJF010123962.1:0-22264 GCA_036023855.1 Gadopsis marmoratus | reverse complement strand
TGTAGATATAGAGTTGGCTTGAACTTGCTCTATATTTACAAGTGCTATGAGATAACTTTGTTATGATATAGCGCTATATAAATAAAATTTGATTTGATTTGATTTGATTTGATTTGATTTTAATCGTAATGTGTTGCTTTGAAGTAGCTGAGGATATGATAAAAGCATGTAGAAATACAGAAACTGGTATTCAAATCCACACACACTTTCCAAACCAATGTTACGCCCTTGGCTACAAGTATCCTACAGCATATATCATCCAAAATAAAATAAGAAAAAATACGAGCTCAACACTAGTAACAAAACATTTTACCACAGTGATTGTTAAAACCACAGTTACGAAAAGACAAACTGTACTGTTGTCCAGGGGGTGGAGCATATTAACGGGCCTGGACTGGGCCGCCCGGTGCAGGAGAGGATGATGCTCACCGTGGAGCCCTGCCTATACTTCACCAGCCACCTGCTGGACCAGGCCCTGGCCAACCAACAACCAAGTGCTGGCTCGCTTCCAAGGCTTTGGAGGGGTCAGTCTGCCTGCACAGCTTCATTGAATCACGTTGTCTACAGGAGTAATGCTAAAAGGCCCATTAATAGTGTAGTTACTGTCACGCCCCCTGTCTGTGTGCCTGTGTTTTCACGTGGTTTGTTACCTGTGTTGTTATTCCTAGGTTTTGTGCTTCCTGTTTTTGGTCTCCTGTGTCTGCGTTGGTGTCCTGTCTCTGTGTGTCTAAGTGTGTTCAGGTCCTTTGTTCTCTGTGGCGTCATAGCCAATGTCTGCGTGGTTCCTGCGTGTGCAGTCCGTGTCTGTGCTGGCCATGTGTGGATATTCTCTGTTCAAAGACCGGCTTACCCTTTTTGTAAATTCACTTTTTGTTATAGCCTCATTAAAGAACATTATGATTTCTGGCTGTGTGCGCTTGGGTTCCTCCATTTCCACTTCATCCACAACCCACCATAACAGTTACCTCACCAGAGAGCTCGCAGGGCAACTCTAACTCAATATGTGGTCCACAGAATGAAAACACTGCTGGTTTTTCATGATGCGTGAGTGTGACGCTAAAGTCACTTGCCAAAAATGTTTCAATTGTCTGGTGGACTATTTACTTCATAAAACTTTGTTTCCTGAGGTTATCGGGGAGCCCACACAGAAGCTACTGCCAGGCTGGTGTTAACAGCAGGACACACAGTCCTCAGAGGATGTAGCAGGGCTGGGGTACCTAAAGAGGATGGGGCCACAGATGTCAAGGCAGCAGCAGGCTGAAAGGCTGCTACAATAAAAGCATTACAACATGTTATGTAAAAACAGCATATAACAGCATTGTAACAGACAAGTCAACAATAATGAGTCATTTTTAACGGTGTGGAATCCACAATTACAGGCCATGGACGCTCCAAAGAGGGTGGTCTGTCCATGGACCTGTATGGGGCATTTCTCAATCTGAAACAATCAGAATTGTTATTTAGCCTCACTCAGCTTACAGTCCATAGTTTCTCAATATATTGTGATAGTAAGTCATTATATTGAGATAGTTTCTCAATATATTTACTTACAGAACCGTTTTTTTTTTCATCACACTGGCAGAAATGGGCTTCCATACAAAAGCATGTCGGCCCATCTGTGCCAGATGGCCAGTCCAGCTCTGGGCACCAGATACAGCACCCCTCTTTTCTACTAATCTTGAGGAATCATGTTCAGTCTGGAAGGACAGTCTTAAAATGTACAGGAAGGCCCTCCATAATGCCAGAGCAGCCTACTACTCATCATCAATAGAGGAAAATAAGAACAACCCCAGGTTTCTGTTCAGCTCTGTAGCCATTCCTGTCTTCGGGCACGGGGGTCCTGGAGGCAGCGGTAAAGCCTGATGTATATTTGAACATCAACCTTTATCAACTAACTTCGATGATTTCTTCATCTAAACCTTCAACATCTCTCTTAGATCCCGTCCCAACTAAGCTGCTAAAGGAAGATTTACCATTATTTTTTAGCACTTCCTTACTAAATATGATCAATCTGTCCTTATTAAAAGTCTATGTACCACAGTAGCTGCAATTAAACCTCTTCTTAAAACGCCTACTCTTGATCCAGGGGTTTTATCAAACTATAGACCAATATCTAACCTTCCCTTTCTCTCTAAGATCCTTGAGAAAGGATCGCCAATCAGTTGCGTGTCACTCTCTCTCTCTCTCTCTCTCTCTCTCAATTTTTCTCTCTCTCTCTCTCTCTCTCTCTCTCACACACACACACACACACGGGATAACTATCTAAAAACTCTACATACAGTGCGTTTCTGTATTTGGTTGTGTTTTCCTCCATGCATTGTGAGGAGCTCCCTTGTCTTTATATCAGTTCACTTCATCCTGTCTGGTTGACAGTCCAATGTCATCTAACTATATAACTATAGCATATTTGCATCTTTATAACATGGTAATTCAGCAGCACGCTGCTGACAACAACGTGACAACACTTCACAAAAGTAACAATGGTTGCTCCATCATCTGTGTTGTATTTTGGACATAGACAGCTTTAAATATGCTGGTCTGTGGTTTTACTTGTGATATCACTTTTTCATCTAATCACAACATCAGAGTGCACGATCTTTCTGTCAAAAGACAATAGTCTTATCTAGCCTAGATATAGCCTGTGGATAATTGGCCTAATTTCCACTGTGTCCAGACAGACCGTAAGATGCTTCCTAGTTGTTTATATGAGTGAATTTCCCCTGATACCGACTCTGTGGTTTCTATTTGCATGTTGTCCCCAAAAGTGATAATTACCTCCAATTTGGCCTCACTGGGAATGAGAGCCCTCAACTTTTGCACAGACTAAGGGCGAGTTAGATGAAAGGAGAATGCTGCCATTTTCATGTGATATTCAGATCGGCTTTTGGTTTGCATGAGCTTACAGTAGTATACGTAGGCTCTGTGATATACACTAACATCAGCCTGATGTTGTCTTTGCTAATGGTGCGAAAAGTCAAAAAATCTTTCCTGGTAACGTTATAACTTGACAACCAATAGTTGACGCTTAAAACTGTAACAGGCTGATTCACTCCTGATTGAGTGAACCCAGGGTTGTGATCGTAGTACACCCACTTTACAGTATCCATTACCCGACTGACTCTATAATGCTTGCTCCTCATAGGTGAACACGTTGATTTATTCAGCGTGTAATAGAATTTGGCAGGCCCCTCATCTGCAGGAGCCAAAAAGGCCATTGAGCTGAAATCAACGGCAGACAAACCGTGTCAGCTTTAAGATGGCGCGGCAAATGAAAGTACGGGGCAACTGATCTCTGAAACTGCAGCGCGCACAATGTGACTATATTCCAATGGGGAACAGAACCGCTTCACCAAGATGGATGGTCCAGCTTTCAATGCATTTCAAGGGCAGACAGAGGGATTCGTATGGGATCATTACTTCTGTGGAAGGTCGGTTAAATGGTCTGAGTGGAGAACTTTGTTAACGTGACTGTACTGCGCATTTTGTGGAAGAGGAGAAAGTAAGAACGCAGAGACGTAGAGTATTATAAGCATGCAGACATGAAATGCTTGTAAGAATGGACCAGAAAGACCAAGAAATAAAACTCTCACTGGATTATTTTATGACCTAGTGGGCTTCTTTTTTGATTATTGCCTTTTTTGATTATAGTGTCCAAAGCCATGTGTTCACATCCATCTACGTCTCTCTCTGTCTCAATGAGCTGTGGAAAAATGGGGGTGGAACAGTTAGACTGGACTTTCCACTCGCTTTGAAAATATATAATTTATAGATATCTATTGCTATTTCTTTGCCAAAAATCAGAGAGTTGCCTTGGGACGGCTTCCAAGAGCATGAGACACATAGAAAGAGCTGCTTTTCATGCTCAACTGGACAGCGAGAGGAATTATGCACACTTAAATGTTTATCAGTGTGTCTATTTTTCCACTGTAAATCACTTTACAGTCTTTCAGTATGTCCTTTTCTATTATTAGCTGGTAGTCTTCTAGACGAAGAGTAACTTGTTCTGTTTTTTTTTCATTAGAGTGCCAGGGAAAGGAGAAGGTTAAGTTAGAATGGCAGTGATTTGGCTCTCCCCCTCCATCTGTTTTGTTTTCCTTCCATCTCCCTCTTTTTGATGAGCTGGGTCTTCAGACCCCCTTATAAAATCCCATTAGCTCTTAATGAAGTCGGGCTCCTAGCCTCTCGGCCTCACCTCATTTAGCACGATTGTCTGGCGGCCATTAGCATCGAGGCAATTACAGCCGCACGACAAGAGTAATTGGAAATGCCGACAGGGACCCTGAGAAATGGGAATAAATAAATATTTTAAAAAATATATTCAAACTAATAAGTTTCCATTCAGATGGCAGGGAGGGAGCCACATGTGTCTAAGTTAAATCAACATAATTACAATTAGGGTTGGTAGGGTAAAGAGCCCGGGTGAGGGAGAAATGGATATGGATGGATTGGATGGTGGTTAAGCATAGCAGTAGCAAGTGTGTTGGAGGGAAATGTGGGATCACACAGTGTAGCTAATAATGTAGAGCATAAGCGTGACCCCAAATTTATGTAACAGAGAGGTCAGAGAGAGTATGAAGGCCCGTGCCAGTTTGCTTTTAATCTAAAAACATAAGCTGAAGTGCTACACCTAGATACAACATTTCTCAACATGCGCTCATCAGCAACAATCCCCTCTAGCTCAGTTCCCAAAGTTATAAAGTACTCATGATTAATATGCACTTTTGGACATCTTGATTTAACTAAAATCATACATAAACTGAGGAAGCCTGCTACTCCAACTCAGGAGGAAACGGCACGATGAATGTATCGCCATGAGCAAGGCAGACTGAGGCATAAAAAGTCTTTACTGCCAGCTTTCCACGAGCATCCAATCTGTAACAGCATGCTGTGTTTGTGAGATGAAGTCCTGTGATGAATTACAGGAGGTTGTATTATTTTGTTACCCCCGCCAAGCAGGTTGTGTTTTTGGTCCAGTACATTCATCTGTTAGCAGGACGTCATGATAAAAGTCACTAAGCTGATAGGTTCTTAAGTCTCAATAGGAAACAGATTTCATAGATCCTCAATAGATTTGGCGGAAGGTTAGGTGGTGTCAAGGAAGCATTGATTGCTGCACTACATGTGTGGGGCTTTTTTTGGGGGGGGTTCATGCGTTGTTGCTGAATTTTAAGTAATAAAACAAAACAAAAAAGTTTGTTTTTCCAGATGTTTTTGGTCCAACGTGCATCTACCCACATTCACCACACTCACTCCTGCTCAACTACAGTATCACAATTTTGAATGTTTTTTTCCACAGTTCTTTTAATTATTTATTGAAATATGCAACAGCCTTTTTCTTACAGCTGGTTATCGCTGACATAAGCTGCTGCAATGCATCATTTAATGGCAGGTGGCGCTACAGCAATATTAAATCCAAATGGTCAAAGTTAGTGGTCATATTTGACTAACTTGAAATTCTGTGCAGTTGATCATTGTACAAACATCCCATGATTTCAAAATTGTCCAATAATCAGCATGATTGCCCATCACTATGTGTATGTGCATAGACCAAGGTGCAGATTCAATAAAATTGCACAATTTGAGTACTTTGTATTTTATTAACTTATTTACTTGTTTCATAACCACTCTACAGTCTATATAGATTGTAGAAATGTGTCTGAAAAAGATCAGATGTTGTATGACCCAATGAAAACAACAAACAACAATAATAAATGTTGGCTATGACCTACATGTATTCCCTTTTTTAAGGCCATGGCGTGCACTCAACTACACTTAATGTTTTGTCTCCGATGTCATTTGAAGTATAGAATATAATGTTTAGTACATTTAGGGAAATGTAATATATCAATGTGTGGATTTGGATTACCTATTTTTATTAGATCAAACAGGGAACTCACCACTGCACGAACTTAAGGACTCCTTGAAAAGTCTGGGAGGCCATACTAAAACAACAGCAGGGCTGCAGGCTTGGTGCCAGATTGCCATGGCATCTCTCTACTGTTAACCCCCCTCCCACTCCACCCCGCCCCCTCACTCCCACCGCCCACAACCACTGTTGCTGCCTTTCCTGCCTCCTAAGCTGAATGACAGGTGGCAGAAACCCGATCAGCGCCGGCCTTCATCAACAAAGCACTTCCATCCGAAACGGGCACACTGCCCACTCGCCCACCCGTGGGCCACAGCACAGGGGCTTCTGAGGCTGGACGCGGTGTGTGTGTGTGTGTGTGTGTGTGTGTGTGTGTGTGTGTGTGTGTTTGTGTGTGTGTGTGTTTGTGTGTGTGTGTGCACATAAATGAGGCAGGGGGTGGGGGAGCAGGGCTACAATGGCCACAGAGGCATGGGAGGGAGAGGGGTGTAATGGACTTTTTGGCTGAAGAACCGAGCACCGGAGCTGGCACCGGGTGTCCAGGGCTCACGCGGGAAACGGGAGGTTGGCTCCAACAATAGTCAGTGTGAGTCCCAGAGGGCCGTCCATAATAGCAGGGCAAGCGGCTGCTGTCAACAATGACCTCCAGGGCCCCTGCTGCTTGAACTGAGATGGTCCCACCCTTCAGCACTTCCCTTTTAGCACTGCCACACAGCTAAAGCAGGGATTATTATTAGGGACATGTATCTGGAACATGTTGTCAGTGAATTCCTGTCACTTGGATTTGCTTTTGAGCTCTGGCTACTGTGCCACAGTATACGACTGGTTAACAGCGGCGAAGTAACAGACAGTATGAAGATTTTGTTTTGAAGGATACCGTGCGTTTTCAAGAGTTTCTTGAGTTCAAGCTGTAACAAAACATTCTTCACCAATGAAAAGGACCATCAGCTCTCAAAAGTCACCAAAACTGACATTTTGTAATGATGTTACAAAGAACATCATTTTGTTCTGCAGCGCCTCATCTTTGTGACGCATAACCATCTTGATGCACTCGACAACTACTTCCTGCCCTTATACACCAAATCAGATTTGAAAACCTGATCGGCTATCACAAGTGCAGCGGAGCATCTTGGCGCGAAATTGGAAATCCACAGAGTAATACAGACCTGTCCTTGTGCAATCCGCTGCCCCTGTTCTTCATGAAAAAGTTTATTTGTCTAAAATAGCTCTACAAGCAATCACTCCATGGGCTGGAGTGATTGTAAGTGGAAGGGGGGCAATGTAAAGGGGGTGGGGGTGTTGGGTGTCTCCAACCAGGAGGAGATTTAATTAGTGAAATCTCATTAACTCTAACAAAATTAAGCGTAAAACAATCCTTAGTGGGGAATAGTGCTGGAGGTTCTGGGTGAGGAGAGGGAGCGCAGTAGTGGGGACCACTTAGGGGCTGAGAGGACATGCAGACTGGCTGTGCGATTAGTCTGGCCAGTGTGTAGGAAGAGACAAATGGCTTAGTATAACCAGACCTCCTCTGGCAATCAAATAAAGACTGCCATGTATGTGCAGATCCCCCATTGTTATTATTGTGTCTGTGGCCCCTTCCCAGTATATGGGCTTTTACAGAATTTGACTACAAAGACTAATTAGGATTTAGAAGGCTATTTACAACAGCAAAGATTTGACAAAAGCAACACTCAACATGACAGGGTAGATGTCAGTGCTGCACCGATGACTTCATGAACCGATTTGTGGATCCAAAGAAAATTATTTGCCAACCATTTTGATAATCAATTAATCAATTCAGTCATTTTTCAAGCAAAAAAGTCAAACATTTGCTGGTTCCAGCTTCTTAAATGTGAGGCTTTGCTGCTTTTCTTTGTAGTTTATGACTGTAGTAGTTTAAATGAAGAGTCTGGGTGTTGGACTGTCGGCTGGACAAAGAAAAAGCCATTTAAAGACGTTTTATAGACTAAACGATTACTCGTGAAAATGATTAATTAATCGATAAAGAAAATAACTGATAGTTATTGTCATTATCGATTAATTCATTGAGCAGGAGAATGACAGAGGATACCAAGTTTAGTTCCTGGTGCCGGCAGGAAAAACATTGTTGGGGAACAACCCTGTCGCTTGAAAAGAACGTCAATGGACGATTCTGCAAAACCTTGTGTAACGTTTTGTTTTAACATACAATGCCAGCATTTTGTTTCTTTTTTAATCCTGACTTTATACGATATCTGCCTATGGCATGCATGGATAGATTAACTGTACTACAGCCTAAGGTTAAGCAACTAAAACACTTGGCGAAACCTAGGGAAAGATCATAGTTACAAACACCAATTCATTTGCAAATTCACTGCAGGTCTGACGGTTTTAGAACTGATTTTAAGATTTTAGCTTTAGATCACTTCTTGGTTTAGCCTTCCTGTCACATTGCTGATTTACTGCTCTCCTAGGAGGCAGAGCGCAGCCTTGTTCCTAAGCTCCGGTTACTGTGCTTTTGCAGTCAGGGCCCCTCATCTCTGGAACTCGCTGCCTGATCTGAGGCCTGCAGAACCTGTGACATCATTTAAATCACTGTGCATCTTTTTAAAAAAGCTTTCTCTTAATGCTAGCACACAGTGTTATTTCCAACATGTCTTATGTGAATTTTGTTTATCTGTACTATTACTGTTATTGTTTATTATCTTATTATTGTTGGGTATTTTCCTCCATTGTGTTTTTATATTATTTAAATTTTCTGTCTTCATTTGCCTTGCTGCAGTCCTGAAACGTTTCATTCCTGGTTCAACCATGTAAAGCATTTTGCAGCTTTGTTTTGGAATGTTCTGTATTAGAGGTCTCATAGTAGCTCCTCGACAACAACAGTGATTCAAGCTCAAACAGACACATGAAAAGAAAAGCAAAACAAAACAGGGGTTTTGGGATGAAAAATATCTGAATCATTTTCAGTTCAGCAGGAATGACCACAACTTTTTCAGCTCTTCAAATCAATGTGCAATTAGTTGCAGACATGGGGGAGCGGAGGACATTAAAGTCCTTTGGCTTATTTCAGTCGGAACCATAGGGACAGGTAATAATAATCAAATGCTCCAAGACAGCAATTTCCACCTAATTTCTAATATCTTTGTCTCTGGAACAACTCACCTGGAGGTGGACAACAACAAACAACAAGTCCATTCCTTGTGCATGATCTAACCCTTCTAATCACCATATTACTGATGCATCATATTACTGAGTCTCAGTAAGTGGTTGTGATCCCTAGATCACGGCTTTTCTGTTGCAGCAAGTAGTTTCCTAAAGTGGTAATACGTCATGGAATAAGTCATTTGTCTGACACATTTCTGCTGCTGTAACTTGACAATGTGACAATTGATTTGTGCATCTACCTGCCATTGTATGTACGTAGAACCTGAACACAACATTACCATGAAATGTCCACTTTATAAGGCAGATAAACTAAACCTACACTAATGGGTACCTATAACTTACTTAAAAGTAAAATACAATGTGGTTACCTCACTGTGACTGAGCAGCAAACTCTACCTCATACAGCGCTTTTGTGGGAAGAATTACATTTCTAGTCACGGGCATCTAAAATCCATTTGGGGATTTTGATAGCCCGGTCTGTCACGGCAACACAAGCTAGAAATAGCCAGAAATAGAGTGCTGCAGGAGTGAGTCTGAAAACCCAGGAAGGAGTTAGCATGTTTGCACTTCCGGTTCCCTCGCCTGGAAGTCGATAGGTTTCTTGAAAGGGTTTTTGCTTCGATGTCTGATATAAGGTCTGTGGTTAACAGGAGCTTAACGTCATCATGCCGAACTCAAACTTTCCCAAAGGCTTTTGTAGAAGAGGTAAAGGTTTATAACGCCTGGTGCTGCTCATGGTGGGAATTGTTGGGTTTCTGTAAATAGTTAGTCGGTCTGGACTTGCTCTATATGAAAGAAGTGCCATGACAGAATTTTGCTTTGATATGGCACTATATAAATAAAACTGAATTGAATTGAATTAAGCGTGCAAAGTCAAATTACTAGTTGGAACCTTAGCGGTGGTGATGTTGAAGTCATGCCACACTAACATTAGTGTTTTACATCTGGTGCTTGCATTTATGCTTCAAAAATCATAACAGTGGCATTAATTTGTGAAGATTATCTTGCTGAACAAACCGTGCAAGTATCATAAACCTTTGATTGCCACAGTTCATATTTTCTGCAATAATCCAAAATCCAATGGAAGAATCCCATTGCTTTCTGTCGAGGGAACCAGAGACATGCTGACTTGGCCTACAAAAATATGAATCCCTGCATCACTAGCTTCTGGAAGCACCAGGTACCGTTGGAAAGGAATGGTTTGTCATCTTTCATTTTTAAATTTGCCGCATTCTTTCCGGTCAAGACCTCAAACAAGCAGACATTATGTTTATTGCTTGGGTTGCCTTTTTTCCCCCCACATGGTCTTATGGGTTTCGTTCAGGTATAGAATATTTGTGAAAAGCATAATAATAGTTGTAAGACAGCACTAAAATGCAAATGTCAGAAATAGATATAAGATGCAAGATACAAATAGTGTGTTTGTTGGAGAGTGAATCATCAATCATTTAAGAAAAAAAACACACACACAGCTGTAGATTGAAATTCCAGCAAGAACTGAACACGGACATTCTCATTTAGGGGTGGAAGAAATGTCGAGATTGCTCATGAGACTGAAATGATCGTTTGGTTTCAACCGGCTTCAGTGAACAGCAGCAGAGTAATCATTAGCCGTGTTCTCTGGCACGCCAGCATGTTTATAGCATGAATTACATTTGATTGTGTGCTAAATTAAATCACAGGCTGGTTCTGGCCTATGTAGAAACAGATTAGCTCTGCCAGATATGTTGTTACTGAAAGTCTATCAAGACAGAATGAACGTTCTGTCCGTGAAACACATACTTGAAATTTGCACACAGCTTTGTTATCGAGATGTACAAACATGCACAAGCTTATACAGCCTGGCTATATCGTAAGGTTTACAGGAAGGCCACTGACAACTTACAGTTAGCCTGCCCACAGCAACGCAGCAGCTTTTAATGTTGTTCTCTGCTCCTTGGCCCGGTATCCAGCTCTCCGCACAAAGCCTGTTGACAGATGACACGTGTAAGCTATGCAAAGTCATCATTGATACTGAAAAGTACATTAAAAATGGCAACATGCACTAGATCGGTGAAAATATTCCAAAGATGTCCATGCAAACAGGGATGCAGTATATAGTCAACTCCACTTGCTTTTACTGGAACATCATTGTCTTTACAATACAAAACAAGTGCTCTGGCGATACAGTGGCAGTGGTTCGTGAATCAGTCTGTTCCACATATTAAAGGATAAAGCTGATTTTATTCTATATTTTATCTAGCGTCAACATATTCCATGGAAAGACCAAATCAATGCTTAGGGCATTTGTCAGTACTTAATGACAAGCCCACTGGTTCCTACTGAAGACATATATCTTTAAAAATGACTTTTTTTTAAGTCTCAGCAATTTTCTAAATCAGCTGGTCACTGCAGTTTTTTGCAAACATTTCTCAAACAGGAGGAAATAGTGCATTTGCTGAGGACGGAGTTGCTTGCCGCGGTAGTCGGTGTTACACGCGTACACACCGACTACCTTACTTGATTTTCTTTGTAGAAAATTAAACCCATTTAGTTCATTTTCACATATCAACACCCACGTTCGTCAAATAAAAAAACTCCCATTTGTAAAATACTAAGCATGTTATCAATGCTTAGTCGGACGACGGACGCTACAATTATAACGTGAAAGTGTGCAGATTTCACTTATCATGTAACGAGAGCATCGACAAATATGTTTTCGTGTAAAATGTCCGGTGTAACAGATACCACTGGTGTTGTCACGAGTGTATTAAGCGTGGGAAGATGTCCTCACCGTGGCATCCCTACTGAGGATTAATGCACATTTGTTTCTCTATGAGCACATCTGGCAGCAAGATTTTGTTCGTGGGATCAAGTCAAAATAAACTACAGTGTGCGGTCATGGTAATGAAGGTATATGTCACCCAGTGCAACGGTGTGGCTCACTGATGTGTCTTTAACAGTTTTTGGACAACAATGGAGCTCTATGGCTCAGAGGAAGAAGATATATCAGGCTTTGGATACACACACAATACTTGTTAGTAGGATTCATTCATTGTTGGTTTGGGTCTTCTCGTGGGTTTTGTTGATGATAAAAGTATATAGAATAACACCAAACTTATCCTTTAATAACATACGAGGAGACTGAATGCTAATCACGAATCGGAAATGGGTATTATTAGAATGTGTGCCATTTACACAGGACTCCAGTTACTGTATGTTATTTAACAAATTCACACCAACTTATGTTAGTGTTTGATTGTATAACAGAAGTATACACCGTGAGTCTTGTTTTAATTTTTTTAGTGACCATAATTCCCACCCATTATGATAAAATGTCACTTTCCAATCTTATTGCCTACAGCTAGGGACATGGCAAAAGCAGTGGCCAAGGCAAAACAACACGTCAGACGACAAGTGCCCAAGTAAATGGTACTTTCTACCTTAACGGACAAAAGCACTTCACACACACACTCACACACCAGCACCCTGTGGCGGTTAAAACACTTGCAACCATCTACCACTCCAACCTCTAAGTGTGTACTCCCATAAAGGACACAGTATTTCCGTCTTTGCCACCGACGGTTGGCACTGGATGTAAACTGCAATGTGCAGAATTGTCCAATACAGATCGTACATCCCAATACCTATATTCCATTGCCTGCCATGCAGGGGATTGAACTGCCAACCTCGACATTCATGGACGACCCGCTCTACCTCCTGAGACACAGCCGTCCGTTTTAAGTAACTCAATAAACCACTTTTTGGTGTCTGGCCTTTATTTGATAATAGACAGTAAAGACTGAAGGGAAACAAGGGGATGACATGCAACACAGACCCCTGCTGGACTCAAACCAGGGGTAACATGGTAACACGGTATCCATCTGAGACCAAGGCCACATAAACCGTTGTGACAATACTAAAGTTTCGGCCGCTTCTCATGCTCGTCTTCACAGAAAACTCTGGAAAAAGCTAGTAAGTGGACTTAAATTCTTTCACTCGACATTTTTGAATTCAAAATGAAAGTGAACGCAGGTTGGAAGTTGAACTGTAGCTCTGAAAAATCTAATGGATGGTTTGAATCCTAAATTACATTATAGATAAATTAAATGAATACATACATAATAATGAATACAATATAATAAGTAAATAACAATAAATTATACACCTGGTAAGTAAAAGGTTTGCGTGTAAAGTCTTAGAATTGCCAGCAGGAATAATCCATCTTGTAAAAAACAAAACAAAAACAACGTTTTTATTTCACCAAAATGAAACTGCACTCAGATTGGTTGAGTACTTGAAGGTTTTCAGTATAGATTACAGTATCAAAGTACTTTTTTATGAAAATAGTTGCTTTAAAAGGCATAAATATACACATGCATGCTTTATTTGTTTAGGTTTGTCGCTGCCTTATGACCGTTAACATGACTTACAGGTAGTCGGTCAGTTTTGCGCGCCCCTCCACCACTGTGAACCAAATGCAAGTGATTATAACTTTCAGTGACACAGGTGAAAACAGCGAGGTCAGGGAGCTGCTGTGGCTCAAATTCCTTTGAGCAATTGCCTGGCTGGCCATGTCTGAGCCACACAGAGCATAGCACCACAGAGAGAGAGTTATGGCGCACATGCAAAAGATTTAAGTTCAATCAGGCATTCAGGGCTGGACACCTGATCTTTCGCTTAAAGCTCCTCCAGAACAGTGGGAGTGTGGTCGGGCCTCACAGCAGGCCGCCTACCTCCAGAAATCTGCTAACACGGAGCCTCTGAAGGGATGGTATTTATCCAGTCCTGCACAGCTCAGTGGGGACTGCTGTGTGTGGGGTAGGTAGCTTCTACCAGGGGCCCCGAGTGGATGAGGGGATTGGAATGAAAGCTGTGGAGATTTAGCTAGAAGAGTCCAAACAGTTCTCTTATTTAGAGTTTCATCGATCTCCCTAAAGGCCGGGCCAGTGGGAAAAACAATAAAAGTTCATATTCCATCCCACTGTCATGCAAATTTTGAGGAAAGTCAATTAGGAGCATTTACATCATCTGAGATGCAGCAAATAAAGCGGTTCATTGAGCGTAGAATGGATGAACACCAGAAAGTTTTATGAGAAAATTACAGGAGCATTTTTTGAAGATTGTTTTCACAAATTAGTATTGTACAAGTTGTTATTGCTCTTTGGTGGCTGCCATTTCCCATGCTTTCAACTAAAGCCAAAAAAAAAGAATGTGCCTGATGGTGTTCTAATGCAACAATTTCAATACACCTGAAATTGATGTCCTGGTGGTTTGGAAACAGACTTGAACAAATGAACAGTTCCTTTATCAACATGAAGCCTCACCATTCCCATATTGTCCATTCGAATCCCATCATAACTCAAATAAATGTTCTTTGTTTGGAGGGAACTCCAGTATTGGTTGAACCTGCCTTTATTACCACCAGGCTGTTTCCTAACGGTAAAAATGTGGAGCTCAAAACTCTAATGTTGGTGAAGACAAGCTCGAAGCCCATGAAAATGACAAAGTCTTTAGGATGTAGCTTGAGTTTCACTGCCAAACAGCCCCCTCAGACCATAGGGAGATTTGGGTGAGAGCATTTCTTAGGTTTCTTTCAGCCACAAAGAAAACATTTTAGCCTCTCAGTAATCCTTTCCGAAGCCCTCCCTAAGCTCCAAGGGCCCTTCCTCCCTCGGTCATGCCTCCGGCCCCGTCCAGGATCCTAGAGGAGTGTCTCTGTATGCTGAAGCCCACCACACACGCCATTCACCATCTCTCCATGACCCCTCTGGGACCCAGCTGACCTTCCTGTTGACGTCAAAGTAAATCAGAGCGGGAGCCGCAGCAGCGGGCTCCACCCAGGGGGCTGGAGGTCTAATCACCGCGTCTCACAAAAGCCACAGAGGAAACATTAGCATTCCTAAATCTGCCCAGCATCACTCACACTGCGATATTTGACTTACTATTTCATGTTCTGCCACCTTCTACTTCTACTCCACTAAATATTGTACTTCTTACGCCACTACATTAATCTGACAGCTTTGCAAATTTACATGCAAAATGTATGACCAGCTTCTAAAATATGAAGTATTGGTGTAGATCAGTGCAGTTCAATTTATGCATGTATTCATTTATATTTATTTATACTGTTTATATATATATATATATATATATATACATATATATATATATATATATATATTATATAAACATAACACAATATGACAATTCAAGACTTTAAAAGTGTTGTTATTATAAATCCAACTAAAGAGTGCAATAAAAGGGCCTCTGCTATTGGTCGCTTGATTGAGCTACCCAACAGCAGTTACAGTAGTTCAAATTTGTAGAGCTTAAACATTTAGCCAAATGGCAAATATACCCTATTTCAAGCATCTAAATCACAAGGATTCCTGCTTGTCTCTGTTTTATGCAAGTGAAAAGTCCATCTCTTTGGAGGCATCTGAAGACGTCACAGCATTTCTAACTATTTCTTTGTTTGGCATTTCACATTTAGTAGTCAGCAGACCGTATGTGTTACTGTGTTAGGAGACGTGGTGCGCACCTAAACCTATCAGGATGCCCGTTTTAATCTATTTTCTGACATTTTATAGGGCAATAAATGAATTGAGACAATAATCAGCAGGCTAATCATTAATGAAAATAATAATAATTTGCAGCTCTAAAGATTTGCAACTGCAACATATACAGTATATATACTGGTCACATTTTCCCAGTATATACCATTCTGCTTAATGATAATTTTTGCTTTTGGTACTTTAAGTACATTTAGCTGATAATCCTTCCGTACTTTTACTTAAGTATGTAAGACTTTCATTTGTAATACAGAAGATTTTACATTATAGTATTCCAACTTTTACGTAAGTAAAGCCTCTGAGTACTTCTTCCACAGTACATAGTTCTTCTTATACAGTAGTATATGAGTCTCAAAAAGGTAGTTTCAACAATACCTATATTCCTGATGTCAGAGTCCCTGAACTCCGCATGAAATCGCACGGTGGGAGGATGAGACCTTGCTCTGTCGGCATTATTATGTCTGAAGGAATTGGACTCCGAGAGCGCTACTCCCCGGACATGTTGTGCTTCTTGTGAAATGATTGTTTTATTGTTGCACTGTGTACAACATTTGCTCATATCAATAATGGGATACGCTCCAATGCGTCAGGCAAACCCTGGGAGAGAAACCAGCTTCATTTGACTCATTTGATTTTACTGCTCACATTCGTGGCGAAGCAGGTTTGGAGAAGACACCGACATGATTAAATATTCACAACTTCCTCACTAAACTTTCTCTCTAATCATATGGTGGCTCTGTACAGCGGACAGAAAACTCCAGATGGACATCTTTAAGATTCCTAAATCCTCCTCTTTTCACTAGCAGGAGTTTTGGGGTCAAGGTGTGAAGGGAGGACCAAAAGACCCGTTTCCCACAATCCCTTCGCAGCTATAGCCCCCAGCTGTTCAAGGGCTTCCATAACAACAGCTGCGCGGAGGTTTAGTGGTTCATGTTGCTATGACAACAGCAGGATCAATTGGCATGCACAAACTCTCGGTGTTAATAGCAAAAGTGACATTATACCATAATTTCATTTCAATTAAACACGGGCAGGTTTTTTACTGCAAGATTAAGGGGGACATAAAAAGGAGGCAAATAATTAATTTTGCATGATAGTGCCGGTGGCTCGGGCGCCCACAACTTGCAGGAATATCCCACGCATATTGACAACCAACCCAGCAACCTCACACTTCACAATCATTCCCTGGAATTAAAGGATAAAAAACGTCAGTATACAGTGTGACTGTTTCCCAGCTCACACAATAGAAGCTAAATAAGTCTTCATGCCCGGCAGCTGTATGTGCCACAGATCACTGACCGGCAGGATGTGCAACAATCAGAAATATTTCTGTTCTCCTGACAAACAGGATATTGGGTCACTTGGTTCCCTTAACAGTGGGGAATCAGGCAATATGGGAGGGGAGTTGCACTATTGTACAATGAATTACAGAACTCCTTATTACCAAAAACGTGCCATACATTGCACTAGCTATTGCATTTTATGGATTTAACATTTGGTCAAATCTCAGACCTTGCAGCTTTTATCTGGCCAGCCAAACTTCAACCACTTGAGGCTAATTCCAGGGAATTATAAGGGGCTCGTGACGACGATGGCAGGTATTCCCACGGGAGTAACCAGAGCCGGCACGGCGTCAGCACGGGTTTAAGCCCAACATTTAACGAGCATGCAGCTGATACGGGCAGCTGTGCCAGACAAAACACAGCACAAACACGTACATTTAGGCTACACACACATACACACCTCGACATCCGGCTGCAACACACACTATGTCTAACTTCCAGCATGGCACAAGGTTCTCCAACTTTGCCACTAATCGGCTCTTGGCTGATATTTGACATTAATTATTCCTCCCTGTCTCACAGAATATGATAACCCTTGTGAACAGTGGGGGGAAAGCCAAACAGGAATCCACTGCTAAAAATACCCATGTCGTGATGAGTCAGGATGGATTGAGCAAACAAAAAGAGACCAGTCTAATTTCCTCCAGTCTGGGCTTTCGGTAAGGACTTTCAGAAAAGAAGTTCCAATCCACCAGTGGATTCCTCTATTTAATGAATCGAGCTGCATCAAGAGGAGGAGAAAAGAATCTGCAGACTAGTGGGATAAAAAGAGATTATCCAAATGGAGGCTAATGATGTGAAAAAGAATCACAGACTTAAAGAGAATAAAGGTGCAGGAACATAAAAGGGTTTTGAACTGATCAGTTCGTCTACGTCTAATACTTTATAGATGTACTTCACACAACATACTTTACACAATTAGATGTGTGGAGGCCCAAAACCAACATGCGATAGCAAAAGGTTATCAGGCAAATCTAAAATATAAATACAGAAACGCGTAAATAATAGTGTTAGTTAAATAATTAAAATGGAGCATAATAAGAAATATAAAGGTTTACATTTTTTTTTAATGCCCAAAACTTTAAATGGAAATCAAATAAAGCTTTTTTTTACCCCCCTCTACCTCATATTAGTTGATCAAATAAATTAAAACATATTCTATTTAACTAAAGCTAACTTTATTTATGTTAGCTTGCTGGCTAAAATGCTTTAGCTACCGTTTCAAGAGTTTATATAGTGTATGCCGTATATACACATACATTGCATTCATAAATGCTTGTATGAACTCATAAGCCGGCGTAGGTAATGTTAATAAGATAATCCTTTATTGTTTATTAGTCCCTCAGTGGGGACATTGCGGTGACGCTGAGCAACGCTGCTGTAGCAGGCTGCCACTCGCGCTGCACCGGAACACACTAATATTAATCATGCGTGTGTGATTAATATTGCTTAGTGGTAGTCATATGCATGGTGACTGCCTGGTGTAGTTACATGACAACGGCTGCACACAGGTAGCTAGCTGAAAGAGCTAGCATTCAGTGTGCTTTGCGTGGTCCAGTAAGCTAGCTGGCATGCAGACACGGGACTGATCCCTGCTGCCCTGGACAGACACCCAAATAGGAACTGTAAAGGACTAAATGTGTGCTAAGACCAAAGAATTGGAACGCTAAGGAGTTGAAAAATTAAACGAGCAAGTGATAGATAAGAGAAAGGTTTAATTCATTATTTTTCTAACAGAAAGGAAAGAATGAGAAGCCTTGTATTTCTTTTGACATTATAACATAGATACATTATTATTCATTGATGTGTTCGGTTATATTTTCCACTCGTCTGGTAACATTTCACTGACTTATGATTCCTTCAGGGCTCCACACATGTAGGTCGTCACTGATATGTCAATTTAAGCCCGTTTGCTCATGCCAACATCTATTTCTCCATATAGCTACCTTTCAACAGCGCTAAAATTCAGCATGATTTTTAATACTGCACCGTTCTCACCGTGCAGTACACTTATTATATTTCAGCCCAACTTCCCAAACGCAATAAAAGTAAGGTAAGTAGTGAGCTGCTGCACGTAGCATCTATCATCTGAACCGTGCTTCTCAAACCCCTTTAGGCTCCAGTGAGAATTCTCTGTCCAATGTTTCTTCATTCTTTTTGGTTTCAATTCAAAGCATGCTATTCTTTTTCTGCGTAACACTATGTTGCATGTATCTACCCTCTTACGGTGATCGTGTGGTTTTGTTATTGAGACGCAGCAGTGCTGTTCTTTAAAAACACTGGATATTAATCCAATTTGATTTGAAAATAATGCAAAGTGTTTGGATCTGGAAACTACACAGACCGACTCTCACCTCACACATCAAACAAAAAGAAAATCCACCTCTTCATTTAACAAATAGCTGTCTCTTTGTTTGGTCTCAAAATAATTGAAAAGACTTAACTATAGCGAAAATACTTTGACGTAAATGGGATCGCTTAGTACGTAGATGATTGCATTTGATTTTAGGAATATTACGGAAAATGGAAGCAGGATAAATGATATCACCCCAGTGGCAGATATTTTTTACTTGTTTACTAGACTAAATGAATTGTTGAGAAAGCTCTTATCCATTAACTGCCGTTAAGTGCGTCTGAACAGAACAGAAACAGATTAAACGGACTCTTGTAGAAACAGAATCCCGTGTCTGGCTCCAGAGTAAACAAGCGGTGTTGGTCCAGGGCTGGTGGACACGAGCCCTGCCGGATTTTAGACTTAAGAGGAGAAGCTCTGGTTCTTACTGCCATGACTGACATAACAGGCAGGACTCAGCTGAGGCTGATGGGAAGGGGGAGAGTAAGTCATCCTCTCTGAATTCAAAATTTAAAATAGTTTGCCATTACAGATTTCTATAAAACTAGCAGGCACAAGACTCAAACCCTAGCATGTAACTCGGTGCTCAACCTCATATGGCTTTCTGCGATGGATATTTTACAGTGTAAACTCTAGGATTCGGTCATCCCCAGTCCGAGACACAGCCCTACTGTGCATTCCAAAGCAAGCGCATACAGTATATGCACACAAATGCACGTATTCCATGCGATTGCATGCTTTATCTAAACTGCATGGTCCGAGGTAAACAGCAAGGGAAAGGACACATGGAATTCACAGAAAATCTAAAGCACGTCTTCACACTTTACACCGGCAACTCTAAAATCCCGAGGAGAGACCGGTGGAATCCTCCTGTGTTTCTCAAAGTAAGGAAACAACCCAGGCAGACAGGGGTAGGCCAGTTATCCACCACATTAGGCAACGCCCACAATGGAACAAAAAGACACATTTTCTGCAGCAATATCCACAATGCAATGCGTTGTATGCACGCCGAAAACAATACCGTGCGACTCTACACCTCAGTAATGACACAAAATATCCGTGGCTCATATGTAAGTGTCCAAAATCTCAATTTACTACTCACTATGAAGTAAACGACGTAGTGCCTGCTACACAGGGAGCAGGGAATGAGTGAGCAACGAGGGAGTGATGCCCTTCTCTGTTTGTGATATGAACTGAAACAGCCGCGGCCTACCAATCACTGCAACTGTGGTCTCATTATTTATAACACATATGAGATGTAAAAATGCAACAGTGAGGATTCTTTTTTTTTTTTTGTTGTAGTGCACTGAAACTCTTTCATTGTCTGGGCGTGACACACACAGGGCAGGGAGGGGAGACAGCGACACAATGGGCTTGGCAGGGACGGCCGATGGCAGAACAGACAGTGAGGAATTCCCCATCAGTGTCTGGAGTGAGCTAACCTTGTGTTGCTTCTTTTCTTCCTGACTCTTCCCTCCTGGTGAGAGTCCAAAGGAAGACAGTTAACTCTTTCACTGACACGCTGGATGTCTGCTTGACTTCAGTTCAGTTCCTCATAATAAAGCACTACACCCCGATGGACTGAGCCTGCAGGATTTCCTGATGCTTGGGGATTCTCTGTAGTCGGCGTCACACATTTCAGCACATTAGAAATGCGCCGCTTATTTCACAGCCCCCCTCTCGGCGCCATATCCAGGTAGTTAAATACAAAGTACTTTCTGTCCATTTCCCAGGACAGAAAATAGTGTTGTGGTGTGATTTAAGGCGCTCTGCCATCTGTGTTAAATATCTATGGCGGTTTATAAATACCACTGACCACAGAGGGAAGAGGGACAGCAGCGCCTGTTCACTGAGATGAAGAGAGACTCACTCAGATTCACACAGACACACAAGCGACAAAAAAACTCAGACAGCACATCCTCAATCAATTTCCTCCCTCCTCTTTCTCTATGACTATTCGTACACACGCACACACACACACGCACACATATAAATAGGCCTGTTTTGAAGTGGGCGACAAGAAGGCTGGTGCAAGTCATCCTTCATCTCCTCCCGCGGTATGTCTCACCTTCATAGTCCAACTGACAGCACTCTCCAAGCCACTACGCTCAGAGAGGCATCTCCCCGCCTCCATATCAACCTTAATCTGTCAAAGAAGTACACCAAGTTTTTTGGAAGATTGACCTATTTGCCAGTTTAGGCCTAAAGAGATGAAAACATAAAAAACTAAAGGCATCCGCGTCTCCCTGAGGGATCGTTTCCCATGGTGTTTAATGTTAAATCCTAGCTAGTTAAATGATAGACGCCAACCGGCATTTAGGGCCCAATTCAGAAGTAAGAAACTGAACTCGATTTAAAATATATATTTCACTAAAGGGCAAGCCACGCCAATGGTCACTTGGCCGTCTCAGGGAGCAAATACATTCGATGAAATCAGTCCACACAGAGTCCATGACACGCGTCTCTACAGGACCCCACTTTTTATTTCAAAGCTCTGACTACATTTTTTATTTTTATTTTTTTTATAGTGCACAATGTGAAGCGTAATCTCCACATGCATCTGTTCAAATCGCACATATCTCCCACTATGTATGTGTGAACTTATTAACTGCATCCTAAAATGGCTGATCAAGGGCCTCAGTTGAGCTTCGCAGTTTCACCACAGGCATATTTCTCAGTGCCTTTAGAGACTCAAATGAACACATAAAAAACAACGTACTTCTCCTCCTGTGTACTTCTCGTGCAGCTCACTTGAAAACCTGTTGCCCAGGAAATGTGTGAAGTCACCGGGCCTAGTGAAGACGGTTAATAGTTTAGTTTCATCAATTAACAAAATGCAGTGAATGAACAAGAGAAATCTAAATCTAATCAATATTTACTGGGACCACCCTTTGCCTTCAAAACAGCATCAGTTCTTCTAGCTACACTTGCACACAGTTTTTGAAGGAACTCGGCCTGTATTTCTCAGCATTGAGGACACCATTAATCCTGACCAAATCTC
>JAVQJF010123957.1:0-16514 GCA_036023855.1 Gadopsis marmoratus | reverse complement strand
AATACTGAAATATGAGTGTAAGCAGCATGTTACTGTTGCAGCTGGAGATGGAGCTAGTTTGAACTACTTTATATACAGAGCAGTTTAAGGTTCAGGCCCATCCAAAGATGATTCAATTGTTTACAAGAGAACAATCCTGTTTAAAATAGCACAAATTCTTAATGTTGCTCTTAATTTGCACCAGATTGATGCATTCAACTTTAAAATATAAAAACTATTCTTTCTGGGGGAAAGATTGGCCCCCAAGAGGGTCCGTGGTCCATTAGACTTTATGCCACCCCTGTAGAAGTCAGTGCCCCACTTGGGCCACCCCAGTAAAAAATGTCTGGACACGCCACTGGCAGAACCAGGGGTATTGTCTTTTTTTACTCTACGCATTCTTCTTCCTTGCCAAAACCTAGTGCCCACATTACCCACAATGCAACTCTAATTGCCAACAGTTCAGTCAGAAATTTGTGTGTGTTATGCTAATAGTGGGTAATGGAGCCTCCAGCCCCTAGCCTTAAGAAGAGATAAGGAGCGGGCTCCAGAGGTCTGGTAAGCTCACATCTAACCCCACACACCAAGATATTTTTCACTTTCAAACTTGTAGTCTTCTGCCCCAACCATCGCTGCAAGCGACATGTCTTGAGGCAATTTATCAGATTTCACACAGCTGCCTCTGGAGCTTTATGCAACTTTTTTCACATTATGTCCTAGTAAACAGACTTTGATGCGCAAAATCAGTGCAGTTCCCCTTTCAAAAATAAATAATAATAAATTCTACATTTGTGACTCATATCAAAATGACAGCCACGTGTCTGGTATAAATAATGCAGTAAGATCAAATTGACAACATGCACTTCCAGATCATTTTGCACTTTGCGTCTTAGCACTTTCCCACTGTGGACAAAATATTACATATACAATTTAAGAAAAGAAAAAACAAAATATTTACTTTTGGTGGCATGTTTGAGGTGAAGGAGTTAAAAGTCTTCCTTGCAACATTTATTCCATGACTACCTTGTAAACATATACCACAAAACCAATAATTTTTCAAGTATCAGTTATAAGATTTCCTTTTCTATGTAGCTGACTCTACTAACTGTATTTACATTCATGACCTTTTTTGATCTGGAAGAACCCCAGTGTTTGTAACAGTATTCTCTGTTGGGTTAAAGTTAAAGCGGTCTACAAGATGGATTTTATACTTGTGCTGTGTATCCAGTCACAGGGTAACTGATGCACTAGTCCAAGAACAAAATCACCTTTCCTCCTACACAGCTGAATGGACAGACTTGCATGTATGGAAAAGGCAGGAATGACACTTTCATGCAATCACCAAAAAAAACCCTCACAAAAAACAAGTGGTGTTATGTTTGTGAGGAGTAGTGAACAGCCGACAGTCCTTACACCAGTTGTAGACATTTCTTTCCCTCAAACAAACCACTTCTCTTCAAAGCACAAATTCTCTAAGACACCTAAATCTAAACAGACAGAGCTGAGATTCAGTCTTTAACTGTTGGAAAAAAATCCTCGCTCTGTCAACCTGGGAGTGTGTGTGTGTGTGTGTATCTATCCTCTATCTCACCGAGGCATAGCAGCACTACAGCCAGCCACCGCTGCAGCCCTCTTATCAGCCTTCTCACCAGCCCCAGTCTCATCTCGTCATGCTATCACCCTGAGCAATGAGACAGGAGAGAATGCTAGCCAGGCAGCCAGCTGCAAGCATACTGTCCCTGAGTCCATCACATCTCTCTCTCTCCCCCTCTCTCTGTGTGTCCACAGTTCGCTCTCTCTGTCTCTCTCCAGTTCATTCCTCCCTTTTCCCAGATTGGCCTGTACAATATGTGGCAGCTGGGTGGATGAGTGTGGAGGGATGGAGAGACAGTCCTACTGTCACACAGTAATTGGGACAAAAACTTGGCTTATGCTCTGCCTCCTCCTCCTCCTCCTCCTCCTCCTCCTCCTCCTCCCCTCTCTCTTCCTCTCTGTCTCAGAGTTTCTCTTTCTCAATAGAACCGTCATAATCTTTCTCTTTCAATCAGCCTGTGTGTTTTCTTCCTCCTCCTGTTGTCGCTGTTTTTATCTCTGGCTGCTTTTTCTCTTTTATTCCAATCTCCGCGTCTCTGTGGCTGTTTACACGTGCACTGCTGTTGCCAGCACATTTTCTGAGAATAGCGGTAGTCAAATTTAACTGTATAATATAATTCATTGAAGTGCCATCTATCCATGCAGTTATTGTGTGAAATGGGGTTCTTGGGAGGACTCAAATGGAAACCACAAAAAGGGCGACCTTCTAACACTTGAAATAACAGGATTGAGGTGTGTGTGAGTACGTCACACATCCCACAATAACTACCTTTAACACTAACTAAAATTTGACATAATCAGAATTTGGTGTTTATATAGCTCCTGTATTCCTTGGATTATTGTCCGGATTGTTTTATTGAGTCATTTTTCCACCCATGTTATTATGGTCAGCCTCTCTCACACTGGGCATCCCCTGTTTATGCTCACAAGTAACCCTCCTGTTGTCTTTCTCTCATCACCAGGGCCAGAGGGTTGCAATCTGTTTATTTATCACCTGCCCCAGGAGTTCGGAGATGCGGAGCTCATGCAAATGTTCCTGCCTTTTGGCAACGTCATCTCTGCCAAAGTCTTTGTGGACCGAGCAACCAATCAGAGCAAATGTTTTGGTGAGTGAAAAATCGAGGTGCTAAAAAAGAGCTACTGAAATGAACAGAGCAACGCACACATGCTCCCTGGCTCCATCACACGCGTGGCATACTGTATCTAACAAGATGGTGGATGCTCAGCAATGGGAAGGGGGGAGTGTGGTGTGAGAAGGTGGATGCTCAAATGGCCTAAAATCATACAGGCCAATCCCACCATGAATCCCTCATATGGCTACTGACCAAAACATTTTCCACAACTGCCATTTGCTCCACACATCAATCAGCATCCATCTCCTCTTCCCTGCCATACCCAGTCTCCTTTACCCAAGAGAAAAGCATCCCACCACCCCTCCCATCCATGTCTTTCGCCTCCCACACAGTAAACCAGTTCATCAGGGTGGAGGCGGTGCAGGTGGAATCCATGGGCTTAAAGAGATAATAATAGACTGGTGTGGGCCTTGCTGTTGATTCAGTTGGACAGCAGCACCCGGGAGACGGGCAGGCAGGGAGAGAGAATTAGAGAGAGAGAGAGACTCCCAGCATTGGCTTTCTTTCAGTTTCTCTTCAACATGGCATGTCTATGAGGCTTTCTGTTCCTCTCTTCCCTCGTCTGTCTCATTCTGTCCATCTCAGGACCGTCTCTCTCTCTCTCTCTCTCTCTCTGTGTGCTCTCCTCTGAACATATGCCTCTCACTATCACTATCCGTCAGTCAACAAGGGGTAAGGACAAAGGGGCGGTGACCTCATCAGTCTCACCGGCTTATTTTCCAAGGCTAGTAATTAAGATCTTGGCTGAAAAACTGAAATTTAACCCATGATTCCTTTGTGGGAGTTTTTTTTCCCCCCCCCACTGATTTTTCCCTCCTTTTTATAGCAGAAGCCCCTGGGCCCTTTTGTAAGACGTTAACAAATTAGGCAGAAGATGCTGTGCATTAAGGGGGATAAGTTATTAGGCCTCGAAGCACTTGGAACACTTCATCTTAGAAATGTGTGAGTTTAGCCTTTATGATGTGGTTAATGGGCAGTGTAGACACACAGACATGTAAGCATATCTATCTACAGCATAGAATTGCAGAAAAATGGATAGATGGATGGACTGATGAATTGTCCACTGTAAAACGTTGGCCTTGAGCACAATGGTGTGAGGAAATATAGACAAAAGCACTACAACACAACAGACAGCATTTTATGCAAACTAACAGAAAGTCAATGACCTTACAGTTAGTTGGAGAGATACTTTCCCAACAACTGTAGTGTGTATTCAAATAGGACAAAATAAAAAAAAAGTGTTACTTATTCACATCTATAACGTACAAACAATGCATGTCGGCGTTTAGTTAACCAATATTTAAATTTTCCCACTGTCCTTTGAACAGCACAACACCACATTCTAATTTAGACACTCCACTTTTTTAATAATAATTATAATAATTCTAATAGAACCGTCCCCTAAATTAATTACCTAAATACAGCTTACATTCTGTAAAACTGTCAAGTCTGTTGGTGTTAAAGTGAACTCATCTACTATATTTTAAAAAGCAGCCTCCTGCAGTATCTTAGCAGGTACAGTACATTTAATATTTTTAATTTTAATATTATTAATAATTTTAAATGAAATACCTCTGGCAAATTGCTTGCCATGGCAGAATGATTCTTGCTAGCTTCAACAGAAACATCTATGTGTACATGGCCTGATATCTCTGCGGCACAGGTGAACTACATTTTGGGACGTTGAGAGGAGATAATCAGACTTCACTCTTTAAGATGGAGTGTTTACAGAGACGCTTGAACATTTGAATATGATGAAAAGGTCACTGGAGGAGCACTCGAAGCATTAAAGGATGTATTCCTGGAGTAGGATTTGGAGTATACTCTTAAGGGATGCATCACTGTCAGACAGATGTCCACTTAGTTTAGTAACTTTATTTGCACTGTGATGAAATTGATCTGAATATGTGATATTAAACTCTTCTGCAGATTAGATATAGAAATGTCTAAGGAATTAAGAAACAATAATAAGATGACAAGAAAGCACATTTGACAGAGGTATTAACATAGTGTGTGTTATCAGCTATTAATGCTTTATCAAGTCACGTTATCACCTGATAGTCACAGATGAGGTGCTATATGGTTGTGTTTAGTTTAACCTGGGACTCTACAGATACAACATTCATCTTAATCCTATGCGTTTAGTCGCTCAATATTGACTTTTAAGAGTGATCAAAGCTTGCCTTGCTGAGTGGAATTAGCTGGATTTAGCCTGAAAATGAATTTCAAAAGGTCTGACACACACACTCCTAAAATTGGAGGCTCAATGCTTTTTAGATATGATAGAAAAAATATATTACCTAAAGGGCTTCCAAAAACAGGATATCCCTTTTTTTCCCCTGTTGTTTCATTTTTTTTTTTTTTGTTCGGGGACAGTTTCCAGTGCAGCAGCAGCAGCAGCACTCATCTATAACCTACATTCCTATATTTACTGTGCACAGATTCACCATCCTCATTCTAAATAGTCTCTAAACAGCCACCCTAAAGCCATATCTGTCTTATCAAAGCACAAGCAAATCTCCAGTCAACGCTTGCAAATGTAAAATAATCATCACAACAAATACATTAATAAAAATGTATTAAAACTGTAAATTCTGCAGTGCCGAAGCATCCCATGACAACAAGCAGCATCAGTTGATCACCTGAAGGTTGACTGACTTGTTCAAAGGGAGTTCACTGGAAGTTAAAGAAGAGAGACGTTGTTTATTCATAGCATACCAGCATTATTGCACAGCATCGTTACGTAGTAACTCTTTTTTTCTTTTAGGGCAATGTGAGACTTATGTACTGCAGCATTCTCCGCTGCTCCGCCTGGTCCTTGACTTGTATTTTCACCCAATAATGTTTGCAGCTTTGCGTGTGTTTTTATTAAAAATGCATAACATTACAATGTGTGCAGACATTTTGCTGATATGGTTGGCTGCGGTGAGAGTCATACCTCAAACACTAGTGGCGTTCGGGGTATTGAGTTGCAGAGCGCCACACACTCAGCGCTGCATCAAAGATATGAAACACAAGTCAGTTACTTTGTCTCGAGAAAACAGCTGAAACTGGAAACATGTTGAAATATGTTATTCTGCTTTTCTATTATTTTACATGTACATGGATTCAAGCAGAGTTTGCAGTACAGTCTTTGTCCTCTTCTTTCTGTACTTTGACCCCTAGCATCCCATCACCCTTTTGGCATGTGGATGTAAATGTGAGGTATGGAGATTCGTTAAAGCAAGGGCTAGCGTGCGGTTCTGTGCTTGCGGGATTGGGAGGGGGATCACTGCCGACTGACAGGCCCTTGCCTGCTCGGTTTGTTTAAAGGGTTTGTAAAAGCAGCAGCCTTATCTCACCCGCACTGACAAAAGCCTGCCCTCTCCCCCCAAATTAAATTGGACCCATAGCGGTGTGATCAAATCAGCTGGCAGGCGGAAAATTCGGGCCGTCAATCACAGAGGTGTCTGATAAGAGCAGGCAAGGAGTCACGGTGTGGAAAGCTGTGGGCTCATTCCGCCTCGACACCCAGGTGATAACTCAGAGCAGCATGCACCTCCGTCGTACACACCTTGCTCCTAGCATCTCATCGCGACCCCCATGCCCTTTACTCTTTACTCGGATACATTGCTCGGTCACACACGTACACGAAAATACACACACACACGCAGGCCTGCCACTCTTGTATGGCTCAAATACACAGGTAGGTTTGCTCTAAAGATCCACACCCAACATGAGATTTTCTCTTTAACCCTCCTGTTATATTCAAATTTACTGACATCTTTAATCCTTTGGGGTTAATTTGACCCCAGAAATGTAAACCTTTATAAGCCCTTTCAAAGGCAACATGTCCACCCTGCTGGTGGTTAAGAGACAACAGGAATGTCAACCCCAAAGGTCTCAATCTCATCAGAGGAGGATGCCTCATAATCAGGGTCTCAGACACATTCTCCTCTGTCACTTTCACTGTCAACGAGCTGTGACAAACCCTGTGTCAGAAAACCTTTGCTTAGAGGTAATTGTCAATTGAGAAAGAGCATGAAGACAGAGCACAGAGAGAACCAGGAGAAATGGTTTAGAGGGCTGCTGTGCAAGCTTTTGCATGTTTGCCCAAACCCATGTTGGAACTATCAGGGGTTCTTGCACTACTGCAGGAACGGTTATGGTATGTTAGGGAAAGCATAGGGAAGTTTTTTGAACATTATAAAACTGCATGTGATAGTCAAAACAACCTAAACAAACGTGTAAAATATTCATATTTCTTGTGTTTTATACTGCAAAAACAGCCTGAGGTCAAATTTACCCCAAACAATACCGATGCTGGACATTGAAAACATATCATCATGTTAATATTATGTTTACTTAGTTAGGTCTCCATTAAATTAGGAAAGTCATTAAATTTGATCCAAAAAAAAATGTCATTCATTTATTTCGAGACGTTAAAGATTGAATGGGGTCAAATCGAACCCAAGGATAAGAGGAGGGCTAATCTTTAAACACCTTTTCATGTTTTTTTGTTCTCTGCTCAAGTTAAACTCACGGTTTCTAATAGCTCTTTCTCGTGTGATTTTTTAATATCTGTGTTATTAGCCTTTGTGGTATTTTATGTAATCTTTTTAATTCAAAGATTTTCAATTAATCGGCTGAAAAGAGAAAACAAAGAGCTATTGTTGTGTCATTGTTGGGAGTTAAAAGGGTCTTCTTCTCCCCTCTTTTTTCTTTCATCTCGCCTGTCTTGTCTCCCTGCCTCTTTCCCTCTCCCTTTCTCTTCTTCCCGTTTCTCTCTCATCTCCCCCATTCTTCTCCTCCCTCATGTGTTGTTCCTCCCCCCCCCCCGTCTCCCTCATTCTCTGCGTTGTTGTCTCAGGCTTTGTGAGTTTCGATAACCCGTCCAGTGCTCAAGCCGCTATCCAGGCCATGAACGGCTTTCAGATAGGCATGAAGAGGCTGAAGGTGCAGCTAAAGCGGCCAAAGGATGCCAACCGACCTTACTGACTCGTCTTCTGTCCATACCCAGGTATAGTAACAGCCCTGCCATAACACACCGTGCCATGCTATGCCATGCCATGCCTGTTCACAAACCCAACTGTTCACTTCTCTTGGATATTGTAGTTCTTGTTGCTGCAGTAGATGTGAATGTCTGAGCGTGCGTTGCCTCAAGTCTCAGGTTAAAACCATTATGCAAAAAAAAAATCAATATTCTTTCAAATTAAAATCTGTTTTTTATTTTTTCTGCCTTTTTTTGTTTTAATGACACGTTGGTCTTTTATTACAGCAATTAGAAAATAATACTGTAGATTTGCAATTTGGAAAATAAACTAAAATTCTATGATTAACAGTGGTATTCAACCATTAGTAGCGTTTTAATTTCGCAGCCATTTAAAATGTCTGACCCCAATTAAAGCAAATGGTAACTTTTTTTTCCAAGTGTGGACTTCTGTGTCCAGAGAGCTGATCAGCGTATAGGGCGAGACCATCTTTCCAGTCTTACAACCAGAAGAACCACCATTCATCATTTGCATTAAAAAAAATACTCTGTTGAAATGTATATAAAATGCAGTCATCAATATGACAGATTAATACACCTACAAAATGCATGAATTACCTAGTTTAGTATTAAATGTGGTCAACAAGGGAAACCGTTTAATTTTAACATTTAAATTCTGTAGTCACTATCTGACTTTGTCCCCATGAGCCCAGATGTGACATGAAATTAGTATTTTTTTTTGTTTCTTTTTAACATATTAGCTGTGAACGTGTCAGGGTGCTAGTTTCTAGATTGCACAGGCCCCCTTTGCAGAATCAGCCTCTTGAGATTTTTGTCAGGTTGCCTTGCTCCGCTGAATTGTTTTTGTTTCTTCTGGGATTTGAAATCTAATTTGTACCTGCAGGATGCTCCAGTGCAAATTGATGACATCATCAATACCCTGCTGTGCATAATTACCCGTCTACTGAGGATGGCGTTGAGAATCGATGCCAGCTACAAATTCATACAACCAGATAGCAGGAATTTCTCTCCCAGAAATAGCTCGGCATTAGATTTCTGTCAGGAGCTTGGCAAAACCAAAAGGTCCTTTCAGTTGAACCTTTACCTGAAGGAAAATTCATTGAGGGGACACACAGTAACGCAGACTACCGATGAGCAAGATGTGTAAATGCAGGCTGTTTTAGAGAAAGGTTTGCGCTCACAAAAAATAAATAAACACATACTGCTTAATGGAAAAGCACTTACTCACCCTACAAACTGCAGTGGCTTGTATAATGGCGGAGAACAGCATCAACCCCAGTAAGCACCATTTGGTTAGTTCAAGTGATGCTTCACCAATCTGTTCTGAACCAAAACACAAACACACACACACACACACACACACACAGTCCATTTTCATATTCTGTTTTTCTTTGTTTGCTAAAATTACAACAGTAAGACATGATATATTTTTTGCTATATGGTAAATTTTGCTTCTTTATTCAGTTCTGGACATTTTTCACTTGAGGACATTTGTTCTACATTTGTTCCTTATGTTATTAAGTGAGTGCATGTCCTCATGTCTCAGCTTAATTAACTGTAACCTTGTAGCACCAGATGCTTTGACTGCCTATGATTTCACCATGCATAAAATGAAATAAATAAATAGACATTTTCAATGTTGATAAATAGTATTTTTAACAGCTAATAAAATGCAAATGTAAAATTAACATTCATGTTGGAAATGTGTTGTGTACCTCTGGGGACAGTGTTTAAAACAATATACAGTGAAAGTATTCATTTTAAAGTGTGTCAGTGTGACAGCAACTGAGTTAATGTAATACTGAACAAATTTAAGTTAAAATACAATCTACTGAAATCAATTGTATCTTGTTGTGAAGTAGGTAAAAGCTATGCCCACATTTATCTGCAGTTTTTAACTTTTTAATGATGTTGATTTTCACAAAGTATGCATGCAACAAAGTAGAACAAAACAAGAGATCGTGCAAATGTAGAGTTACCTACTTGTGCTGACAGTATATCTGCCACCAGATAGCCAATGGTTCCTTGTTTTGGCCCTTAACAATTCTGAGATTTCACAAAAACAAAACATGATAAAAAGATGCTTTACTTAACGTGGCACCATCCTTCAATGAAGACTAATTTCACAGTGTCAGGCTTGATTCAAAGAATCATCACCCATCTGTTACAAAGTGCAGCTGCCAGTGCACAATAATATAGATGATTGCTCTCTTCGCCCAATTGGCTAGGCAACTTTTCATTACAATAATATAAGCCAGGATTATATTCCTCCATAAATAAAAGTACGGTAATACCATTTGTTTGTTTTAGCTTTGACTCTTTAAAAGCCACAAGATGGCATTAATGGAAGGTGGGATGCAATACATGTGATAGATGCTCCCTTTATCCCTTGCCTGATAGCATTTGAATAAAGCTGTGCCCTGCTAATTGAAGAGAGGCTTTCAAAGTAGACACCATGAGAAAGGAGGAGGGGGGGAGGGGGATTTTGATTTAGCACATCAATGAGGGACAAATGGAAAATATCCTGCAACAGCATTGAATGACAGGATAGTCATTGAGATGTACTCAGAATGTCTCCAACTACAGACATTTCCCACAATAGCATTCTGTCACTTTTTCAGGAAGTGTGTGTGTGTGTGTGTGTGTGTGTGTGTGTGTGCGTGCGCGTGCGTGTGCGTGCTCGCGTTGGTGCATTTGTGTGTGTGTGTGTTTTTTTTCATGTCCTCCTTCATCTCTGGTCTGGTTCAGTCCATCTCTGTGTTTTTCTTCTGTTATTACACCACTTCTGTTGTTGAGTTAAGGAAACCCAATAGACCAAAGCCAAGAGCAATCCCATGAAAACATTAAAGAAAAAATACGCTAGTGGGGCCAGCTCTTGGTTTACAGATTCTTAAATATCATGAGGGATCTTATAGAAAGAAGTTGTATTTGAAAATGTTGACCAATCTACTTTTAAGATTTTTTTTCTTTTCACTTACTGTGGCAGACGGTACATTGAGGTCTTGAGCCAAAAGGCTGAAAATAAGTAAAGTTCAACTGTAACTGTTTAATTTTCCAAATCCAACTACATTATAACGATGGAAAACTTTGATGAAACTTGAATGATGATTTTTGTTTTTTTGTGTGTGTGTTACTTGGGTAAAAACTTCAATATGTAGATAACTTCAGAGGCCCCCTTTCTTTCCCATAATACTGACGATTTCGCTTTGAAGTTGAATTAAAAACACGATCAGACAGCATTCTCTTCTGCTGGTCTCAGGAGCCTTGCTACTCCGAAATTGCGTTCTGTGTCTTAAAGATAAACTTAATGCAAAAAAGCTGAAGCACTCACTGTACGGCCACCCTCATAGCAAACAATGCAAGGCAAATCCAATTACTGTAGACAGGACAAGTTTCTGAAATATGCATTTCTGCCTTAAGGGTTATCTTTGTGAATATAAAAACATCAATTCAACCTTTTAACCTGCAAATGTTGTCAGCCTGAGAATATTTCACCACCACATTGAGGCATAAGAAAAGGCCTTTTTTTTACGCTGTGTTGAAGATTACTTGTTCTGTTATTTCTGTTTTACGTGTCACTTCTTTTTTTCCTTTTTTCTTTTTCTGTTTTTATGGTAATAACCATAATAACCTCATTTGATTTGTCAGGCAGAATAAGTGAGAGTGTGGATCAAATATGGAAAGGGTGCTTTGAATTCTGACTTAAGGAAAAGAAAATCCCACTGTTTCTTTCCTTCTTTTGCACCCCCACCAACCTGGCAACCTGAATGGCCAATCACAGTGTGAGGTGGCCTTTCTCCGCTATAGCCACACCCCCCCCTCCCCACACCTGTCATGGGGCCAAGTTCCCACACCTGTAAGTTGAACCCATGGTGTCATTTTCTTTTGGATGACGTCATGTGGTGGGCCTGTGACTGCGTTGCATGACGTGGCGTTGATTGATATCTCTAAACTCTATCTCTTTATACTCTGCCCTCCTTTTATATATATACTGTATATATATTGTATATTGGCAGTTTGTGGAGTGCAGTAAAACGATGCCTTTCTTGGCTGGTACCTGTTGTACATAATGTAACTGACTGGTTGGTTGATTATAACTGGAAGTGGCCTTTAACCCTTTGTGCTATAGTACCGTGTGCCCGTGTGCTTTTACTTTCTCTTGTGGGGTTCATGTCTATGAATGTACTGTATCTTCTATTTCTATATTTCTTCACATTCACATCAACAGTGTTTTTTTTTTCTTTCTCCAGCAAACTCTAATTTTATTTTTTTTTATGTTTTTATGAAAGTCTGAAGCTTTGCAAAAAGGACCTCTGTCTCCCCGCGATCGACAGCTGTTTAGTTGCGAGATGGCCAAGATGACCCTATGTTTGTGTAGCCAATTAAATCTCCACCGTTCACGCAGAGAGCACAGGCAAATGTTGACACTCCACTTCTCCGCTGATTCCATCTGCACAGGGAGTACTTCTGCAAGATTGTTTTGTTTGCTTAACATGAGAATCACTTCCCATTTATTTATTTATGAGGGTGCAAACCAATTACACCGTGATATCAGAGCTGCAGGCAGCGCTGCAGACCCGCATGGACAGAATCTGTCCACCATACAGCCATACTGTACACGCAGATGTATAAGCAGGGCAGACATAGGAAAAACACTGGTGCTGCTACTTGTTGTTGGTTTTTAGTAGGATTACGCCACCAGATAAATGAGCTCTTGTGTTCTTGCTGCCTGTATTGTAGATAATTGTTACTCGGTCTGTAAAAGGAAAAGGCAGCAGGCAGATTCACAGTGAAAAGGGTCCTTTCTTTGCAAGTGAGTTTGTTTCTCTCCCTCCAGGCCAAACCCTGATAAGGGTTAGTCATTTTCATCGAACTTGTTCTGCCCTATTCTTTCAGGAGCCCTGCAGGCGAGGTGCCCTCCCGTAGTCTATCCAATGAACTCAGGGGGGTGTCTAGCCAGGCAAGCCGGGAGGGATATGGTCTCTCTGGCAGCTATGCCTCTTAACTGCCAGGTGTCTTTTATGGAGGCATCTAAGTAGGTGGTGGTTTGGTGGGGGTGGGGGGGGGGCATAATGCTGGGACAAAAAGAAAATAAATTCTTTATTATCTGACAAACTTGGAGGGTGAACTAGTTGAGATGTTTTGAAATAAGCTGTTTACTTGGGGGGGGGGGTCCATTCTAAAGCCACTATGTGTTTCCTCTGCTCTGTGGTAGATGTGTACAGGGAGAATCGCTAGTGGCTTATAAAAAAGGACATCTGTAATCGGGACTGTTAGTGCTTTATGCCACTAATGGCTGGGCTCGCTTTGGCAGGCATAAGAAATAAGTTAGAATGCCCACTCCCACATCTAAAAAGCACCTCTATTATGAAATGGTAACAAGCTCATTTACAGGAATGGAAAGGTAGAACAAAGAGCGTCTGGGCGCGTGTTCCCGTCACAAAGTCAGACCCTTTCATGTTCACTCGCAGAGAGTGATTTGCTGTGATTTCGTAGCTTTTCTTCATCCACATCACAACATATTAGGGATGATAGGCTGTAAAACTAGATCTTTTATATCCAAAGCTCGACAGCACGGACACATTTAGTAACAGTGCGGCATTTTAAGTCAACACAAAGGCAGGGGAGATGCGAGGTTGGTTTATCATGGGATCCTAATAAGAGGCTATTTCTCGTAATATGTACATTTCTTTTTTTTCCCATATCGGACAACCATCCGTTTTTCTGTCATAATCATCACACTATTTTGACACTTGCACGCGCGCACACGCACACACGTCTTGTTTTCTTTGTGTTTCCTTCATGTTCTTCTGGTAGTTTGTTTGTAATGAATTAACAATAAGATGAATGACAGCAACATCTCAGGCAACATTTTTTTTTTTGTTTTTTTCATGCAGGGAGCTGTAGTCAGTTTAAATTAGGCCTTCCTTGGATTAGTGCTGTCACAGTGTAGATGTCTGTTCCATATGGTTAAAACACAAATCTCCCACCCCACCTCTAGCCCACTTATTTCTGGTTTTGATTGACACACTCCTCTTTTTTTTTATTTTTCGCCTCCCCGTCTGTTTCTCATGCTGTTGGCTGTGCCTGTCAGTCTGTGTGATAACCAGGAGCCAGCAACCCTGAGCATGTTTTCCGCAGCCTCACTGAATCCACCCTCCTTATTCTCCCCCCCCCCCCCCCCCTTCTCTCTCTGTGTCACAGGATGAAGGGCCACAACACCTTATTTCCACAAGTGCAGTAAAAGTACAAAGACTTCTTGCTCTGCTACATATCATGAAGGAAGGGTGGTCCCTTGATCCTGCTGGAAACCCGCTGAAAGATTGGGTGACTGCGAGAGGGATCCCAGAGTTGTATTTTTTTTTTTGTTTGTTTTTTTCTTTCTTTGCAAATGCCTCTTTTTTCCCTGTTTTGCTTTGGCGTCTGTGGAAGAAGAATTTTTTGCAGAGACCAACTTTTTGCTGCTGTTTTTTAGACATGATGGGGGAAAAAAAAACCTTTATAGACTCATTATGCTCAAAGCATGCATACTGACACAGGATATAGGTAAACACACATAAACACAGATAGCAAACCAAACATACACATTTAAAGATGCTACACGTAAGAAAATGAAAAATGAAAAAAAAAAAAATAATCTACTTTGTACATGTATTAATACGTGCAAACGCCAACTCAAGTACTGAAGCAAACACAACACACACATGCACACAAACACACACACCAGCCTGCTGCCATTTTGGTTTTTGTGCCTACACAGGTGTTGTGCTCTGTGACAGGGCAAGCTCTGGATCAAAGAAGAAAACGAGAAGAAGAAGAGGAGAATCCAGGATAATTTACATGCATCATTCCTTAGGAAATAGGGACCAAAGGACTAAACGCTTTTTAAAAGAATATAAATATATAAATATATAAATATATATTTAAAAACTCATACCTTGTAGCTGCAAGTATTACAATTTACTCGTAGTCAAAAAAATCATTAAATCAATATCCAGTGGCCTACTGTAAGTACGAATAAAAGAAAATGGAAATAATGTATAAAAAAAAAGACATGGAATCGTAGTATAGGGGCTGATCTTTTGCTCTGGATGCTGATTTAGCTCCAGGTTGTAGAATAGTAAAGTAGAATAGAAAACAAATGTAGATTTGCTAACTTTTGCTGTTGTTTAAAAAAAAATAATACTTGAAGTCGTAATGAAAAGGGGAACACAGATGAAGGGAAACATTCATTCATCTGCCCCTGTACGCAACGAGTCTCTTTCTCTTGGATGTTAAGGTATCAGCCACTGGATATCTCGCTCATCATGATGTATAAGTCACCGCACTCTCTGACAGCTATGAACAGACTGTTCTGGAAGAAGAAGAAAAAAAAGAAAAAAGAGACTGGACTTACTAATGTCTGTGCTGGACAGGGTGCAGATGTTTAAGGCTCCTCACTAGCCTTTGTGTTCAAGCGACAATCCACTGTAAAGACCAAGCAAAATGGACATGGGGTGTCTTTTGTTTTTGTCTTTTCTTTTCTTGACCTTTTGTATTGCAACAAGGAGTGTGAATTATGAAGCCACAAGTTGTTAAAAGGAGATGGTTCTACTAAGAGAGACGGACAAATGGATGGTCACGAGGGTAACGGAGAGGGAGAAGTAAGGTGACAGCTACTGAAACTGCCAGCAGAATGAACTCAGTATACAAATGAATGAATGGCCCATATGGCGTCGGAATCATGTCAAAAAACAAAGTATGCCCGTTGTAAACCTGGACTTATCAAAGCGACATGCCAAGGATATGTGTGTCCACTGGAGCCGCTGCAAGACTCCAGATTGAGAAGAATCACCTCTCGTCTCTTGGCAGATGCAAACAAACATTTCTCTGAAGACAAACTCAATTTAATGTATTGATGGCAAAAGGGGGTGCAGGCTTTCAGAGATAATTTAGCTCTGTCAACTGTAATGTAAATTCCATTATTTACATGTTCCCTGAACAGCTTTCGTCATATATTATACATAGAGCCTAAAAGAACTACTGCTTAAACAGACTATATCTGAATTAGATCCAACAGTCACTCAACCATCATTCAGCTCGCTTGTAGCCTCTCTGACACTGATGTTGGGCACACAGTAAAGCACTCCAGCACTGACATGTCTTGATTTAGAGTCCTGTAGCCTTTATTTTGACTGTTTTAGAGCTCTGGATGCAGGCTCTTCTCTAAAAGCAGATCAATATGTTTGGAATGAGTCTGGAGGGAGGAGCGATGCTGTTTCAGTCGGCCTCAACACGTTCCCAATTTTCTCTGTCGAACACCAGCTCACATCCGTACACCAGCCATTTGAGCACTGACAGCTGGCAGTAAGAGGCATGGCTAGGCGAGGAGAGGAGGAGGAGGAGGAGAGAGGGAGGTGAGGAGAGGAAGTCAACAACCAAACATGACATCGAGAGCCTTTAAACCGATGCCTCTAGGATGATGCCCAGTGACTTAATCCATAAAATTAGAAGCTGCAATCAGGCTCCTGGTGACAAACACTATCCATCTGTGCTATATTATGCTTTCAAAGAACAGGATTAATGGGTTCACATAGGACTTGAGTCTGGTACCTTATAGGCTCCAGTCCAACCAGTTTCTGTTTACTTCTGAGACTCCTCCATGCTGCTCCCTCCCTCTTTCTTCAGAGAGAGAAGCAGACCAGACCTATTCCAAATCACTTAAGGAGGGATTGATAAAATGTGCCAGCAGACTCTAGAGTCTTCACTATGCTACCATTCGTTGTCATTTAAATAAGCAGAAGGTCTTGATTTGAGTCCTTGATATCAGCGTGCCCTGT
>JAVQJF010123941.1:0-43032 GCA_036023855.1 Gadopsis marmoratus | reverse complement strand
GCTGCAGTGTTGGAGATGCTCTGACCCAGTCGTCCAGCCATCACAGTTTGGTTCCTTGTCAAAGTCGCTCACATCCTTCCACTTGACCATTTTTCCTGCTTCAACACATCAACTTGGAGGACAGAATGTCCACTTGCTGCCTCATATACCCCCCAGGTGACAGGTGCCATGGTAACCAGATAATCAATGCTCTTCACGTCGCCTGTGAGTTCTCATAAACTTATGGCAGAGTCATAGGCCAACGACCTATTCTGTCGTGCTCGGAGTCATATCTCCTGCCACCGATAGGGGCGCTAATTTAAGAAACTCTCCTATGGGTCATATTAGAGGTTTGGAACAAATGTGGTCGCATTGGGTTGAAGGTCTTGTTGGAAATAAGACAGCAGAGTATCCTGACAAGTTAACGAGATGCAGTCAGTGTGTGGGCTCTCGTAGGAAGCAGTGAAGTGTGGGTGTTGTGACACGGGATGTGTTGCCCTTGAGGGGTGACGACATCAGACTAATCTCCAAGTTGCATAAATCTCTAAACTTTATCCAATTACCCAAGATTCAGTGAAGGCTGTCTAATGATCCCATGTGGATTCTTTGGCGACCGTCTTCTTCACAGATGGCGTACGGTAGGCTGCGTGAGTAATTATAGGATGTAATAGTATCATAAAGTATTTCAGATTTGGCTGGTCTCTATCGTTTTAAATTGCTGCGTACAGCCCGGGCTACCTTTTGTTAATGCTAGTTTAGCTCACCAGCGACCATTGAAAGCTGTTCTTAAGATGCGTTTCCAGCGGTTTTTGAAGTTTGGAGCCACATACTTAGTTGTGTGAAATCACCAAACAGAAGTTGTGGAAGTAATAAAGTAGTATCTCTGTAGATAATCTGTGAATATGGTGGGGAATGCATTTTGAGATGAGTTTCCTCTTGCTCTTCATTAACTGTACCAACATCTATGGACTCTGGGTCTATTCCAGACTAGTATCATCTTTGAAATAAGTGTTGTGCCGTCTTAAAACAGTACAGTAATTGTCCCAGTAGACTTGCTGTACTTAAAGAGCAAAACTAAATGTATAACTTTGATTCAATTTTGATTAAATGCGGTCTGCAGCGACCAACCTCCGCTTTCCACCACGAGCTTGCAATTCCTCACACTAATGAAACCACTTGGTAATCTGATCCCCAAAGCCATGAGTGAGGAGTGGATATAAGAAAAAGGTTGGAGGAAGAGGGATGATGACTGCGATGAAGAGAGAGAGAGAGAGAGAGAGCGGGTCTGTGATTGAGAGTGCAGACGTGAGAAAAGCAAAGAAAAGGAATAGCAAGATAGAGGGATTAGTGTAAGCAGGTAGAGAGGTAGACTCGGAGAGATTAAGAGAGTGAGATAGACCGAGGGAGAGTGGGCTGCTGAATCAATGAGCTAGTCGATAGTGAGTGAGAGAGATGATGAGAGAGAGAAATGGCATGGAGGAGTAGGAGGAGGAAAACGCCCCCCTGTTGTGTTGGAGCCCCGCTGAGAAAAATGGCCCCCGGAGAAAATGAGAATCCACGGCGTTCCACGAGTGATTGAAAAAGCCTGTTTTATTTCGGCTTATCGTCTGGAACAGGTACAGATCCAAGATCATTTGGTGACAGTTATTCTCCCGGGGATCCACCGCAAAAAAAAAAAAAATCAGGTAATAGAGGTTTGATGTTTGATTGTAGGAATGACGAAGACGTACGTACAATAAATCCTTAATCTCAGTAGGAGATTAATCGTTGTGGTTTGACAGACGGACCGACAGCTAGATAGACACGGCGGAACGATGGACGACATGTAATGAGAGCTGTGAAGCAGAATGCCTGAGGTCGCTATAGTTGGCAACTGATAATTATGAAGAAAACCTATTTTTTCTTTTTCTTTTAAAGCGACATTATCAAGATAAATAAGCGTGAAACTGATTTCAAACTGCACTTCCAGTATGTAGGTAAAAATAACTAACTGCTGAAAACATATTCCCTCCCTGAAAGAGGCTTTTTATTCAGCGGAGCACTCAAACCCACAGTGCTCACACACAAAGCCAGTGGCTCAACTTGACATTTTAAGTGATTTTTGAAATGTTTCTAAAAGGCATGGGTTTTACAAGATCACATATCTAAAGATTAGTGTTGCAAGGATCTGTGTGAGCTCGGGAAATATCGAAGGTTAATGAAATGATCCAACTTTCTAAAGATCTGGTAAAAACAACATGAGCGTAAAGTGCTGTGTAACTGTTGCTGCTTCCTCCGGTGGGAGACTGCAGGGGGTGCGCCGAGATTTTGGCGTCAAAGGCGCAAATCTTTGTGCATGTCGGATATAGTGGCTTTCTCCTAGCTGAAAGCTCTCGGGGCAAGAACACTCAGAAAGCTGCCGTGAGCGTTAGCCACACGCGTCTGGTTGGCCTGCACGTTTCCAGTTTCCTGGCGAGGCAGCTGGAGTCGCGAGGTCACGCCAGAATCCATCTTGCCAGGCCTGAACTTCAGCACCTTTGGGCCGAAGCACACGGAGCACGTTCATTCACCTGACGCAACTTTATTTACCCGACCCAACTGTCACATATGTCTGTTGTGTATCACAGCTTCTGCCAGAGTCGTGCCTGTGAGATCGCAAGAAAAAAAACACGTCTCCTCCTGTCAGACTCGTGCCGATTTGGCTGTAAAACTCAAATCTGTGACATGGAGATGCTTGTATCTAAGCGGGCATTACAACAACAACAACAACAACAACAACAACAACAACAGGGGTCCGCAGCCACGCTAGCAGCTCTGAGACACACAGCGGCGCTCTAAACGTGAATCGGCATGCTGACGTCGAGCAGGTGTAGCGTTTGCCACGTTCACCATCTTAGTTTAGCGCGACAGCATGCTAACGTAATAATTAGCACAAAGCACAGACGAGATTGGAATGTCATCGGTTCTGCAAGTATTTAGTCACGAAACAAAGAATTTTGGCCTGATGAAAAGTGAGACAATCACCAAAGACATTAAGGCTCACTCGTCTGGGCACCACGGGCGTCTGTAGAAACCTTCATGGCATTCAATCCGACAGTTGTTGAGATATTTCAATCCGGTCCAAAGAGGTGCACCGACATCATCCCTACAGCCATACTGCTACAGCACGGCTACAAATAGTTCCGTGCAGATTAGCATGACGGACAACTCGATGTAGGGAAGGCAGCATGACTGTTCTTTCGGGTGTGTTTTGCACTTTTAGCTCTGGGTATATATTCTATTTCTGACCACTTTTGGTTTTAAATGATAGAAGTGATCAATCAACACAGAGCTAGTCAGTGGATTTGCTGCAGGCCTTCAACCGCACAGAGCGCGCAGAAGCCCGTCAGGTCATTTGTGTTTCTTAAGAAAATATTTCTAAAAAAGAAGTTTAATGTCATGTTCCGTCCACACAGACACCATAACCCATTAGGAATGGTATCAGCTGTAAAGTCTGCACTTGACGGCTGACATTTTCTCTCTCTCTCGACACTGACAAGGGAAATGAGACAGACTGCTGCAGTCGGAACAGCAGCGATGCTATCGGTCCGGGCTGCATCATGGAAGTCCCAGGCGAAGGAGGACGCAGACTTTATCTGAAAGTTTAAACGTCCTCCTTCAAGCTGTCTCTTCCTGCCTTTACATCTCCCCTCCACAATTTAACAGGTAGAATCGATGCTGGATTGTGGACTTTGCCGTGATTTGTGAGTTTAGGAAAAGCAGTTAATCCCACTGGTATGTGCAGCGAATCCCCATTTCAAAACACAAACATCACGTCTGACATGACTGGCATGGCTGGCGTCTCTACCTCTCTCAGGTGTGTGTCTGTCTTCCTTTAGTGTGAATTTCTCCGAATTACAGCTGTACAGCACTACCTCTAGCTCTTTATGTGTGTGTGTGTGTGCAAAATATCAGGAAGCTGTTCAAACTCAGATTGAATTCTGGGAGGCTGCTGTGCTTTCTCTGTCTGTCTCTGCGGGAACGACATGTGACATCACTAGAAACCTCTGAGACGCCGTAATGCACAAACCACCAGGTTGACATTGACTCCCATAAGCTTAACATACACAGCAGTCACTCATGCACAGTGAAGCACACTTATTCGCAGTGTGGAAACTATCAAACCACCACACACACACACACACACACACACACACACACACACACACGCACACCTATCATACGCACACGTCAGAGGTGATAAACCGCTCTGGTTGTGTCTCTTCTGCAGCAGCTATTTGAGTAAAGAAAGAAGGACAGGGGTGACACACTGTCAGGTACCATAATGGACCCAAACATCATTGTAATATTAGTATTGTGTTGTGTGTGTGTGTGTGTGTGTGTGTGTGTGTGTGTTTGTGTGTAATTCCCAGTCAGTCCTCTCAGCAGACACCTGTGGTAACACTGCCCCCCTGTGTCACAGTTGAGGCAGTGCAGTTGAGAGCGGTCGCCACCCTGAGGCGTCAAAATGTAACAAACAGTGGGAGCAATGAAGAAAAACAGAAGAGAGATGGAAGAAGAAGAAAAAAAAAGTGATCATGACTCACTCCAGGGAAAAATACAGCGAGGATCAAAACTTTCAGCAGCAAGAAGATGCAAAGTGTTTACGGTCACAAGTTCCTCTCTGCTCTGTGGAAGCGTCTCCCACTGGTCATAAAGAAATGCAAAGTCAGTGGACAGTTTTAAGAAGTTATTAAAAACTCATATCTAACGCAAGCACTTTGTGTTGTATTGTGTGTCTACGTACTATTAAAATTTTATTGCATATTATTAAATGTAAATATTAAAATGCATCAGGACCAGCTCAAAATGAGGCCAAGACCACATTTTGGTCCAATACCAGAGCAAAAGTCTCTCCTCTCCAAATGTTAAAAAGCTTTTTAAAGATTAACATAAACATCTGTATATCTGCCCTTTTCACCCAGTTAGGAGAACTAATAAATACACAGAACTGCTGTATAAGTTATGCCTCCTCCAGCGCTGACACTCAATTTTGAGCACAAGTTAAAAAGTAATGAGGGAAACTGTATTCTTGTGAGATTTCTTTAAAGGACAATTTGGGAAATGTGTCTGTTATTGTTCCTCCAGCACTAGTTCAGGCATTAATGCTGTTAATTAATGACATTCCCATCAGCCTGAGCTGTACTTTGTGTTTACTGCTAATGAGCAAATGTTAGAATGCTGACACGGTTAACTAAGAGTGAACATGTTTATTATAAAACCTGCTAAACGTCACCGTGTTAGCAGTGTCATTGTGAGCGCGTTAGCAAGTACAGCTCCACAGATCATTTTATTTTTGTGAATATATACTGTAAAAGGCTTTTGTGATCATGTCGCTGTCTTTCTTGCATCCTTCGATTCTTGTGTCACATTTGGAGAGCAACAGATGTATTGCCCTTCTCCCCAGACTCATACAAACACAAGCTGACGCTGATGAGGCTGATTCTCTTCTTTCCGTATCTCAACGAGATGCAAAGACCAAGATACAAAGAAATCCAACATACACAATCTTAAATCACATCGCGTACAGCATACCTATATGTGTGTCTGTTCGCTCGTGGATTGTCTATTTATTTTGTGTGTATTTATTCTGTTTAGATGTACTCTCATCATCATCATTGACAATTAGGGCATGCTCTCAGTGATTCGAGAACAGTCAGCCTCTGCCCAATTAATTTCAGCCCTAATGATATAAATATGAATATACTGGATAACTTTTATTGTGTGTGATATGTGTAATATAGTGTGTGTAATGAGGCACAATTTGAACTTGTTTGTTGTTGTTTTTTTAAATGTGTCCCAGATGTTGACGTTTCACCAGCATGTGAACACGCTGAAATGATGTGCTAATGAAATCTCTAAATGAAGTCTTCATTTGCAAAAGCAGACATCACCGTTTTCATTTATTTTCCTAAATGTTTGCATGTTCCGCTATTTTTTTTCTTCTTTCGTGCACTCAAAGGAAAAATCAGTCGGTTCATTCGTTTCTAGAATGGCGTTTATCTGTTGTTGCAAATGAATTCTTCAGATCTTTTGCTCTAATTGCTCTCTTCCCGCCTCCTGAAGATCCACAAAATCAAGGAAAGTAACCGAAAGCTCATCATCACATCATAAACTCCAACCATTAAACTGTAATTCCTTCCATAAATGAATTTTCTGGCTGGTGAGTATTAGTTTAGCAGCAACCCTTCATAAACACGCCGACACGCAGGCTGTGCAGTGTGGAGCTTTCTGATGGGTCTCTGGTCTCTGAGGCTTTACTGCACATTCATTCCCGCCATCCAAGAGCCATTACAGTCTCTTGATGCCTCCACGTTGGCTAATTTCACCGGGTTAATTGCTCTCGCCGCTTCTTATAGCTCAAAGTTTGAGTCATTAACATGGCGACAGTAAATTAAAATTCTGTCCGCTCACTTGGGCTGTTACTCAGCTGTAAAACCAATCAGTCAGCTGTATTCAAATGAGAGGCAGAATGACTGTATATTTCATGAATTAGATTTTCTGCCTGAAACAGTTGCGTTAATGACTGTCTTGGCTAAGGGGTTGTGGAGGGAATAATTCACAATCCATGTCTAGGACAGAGGAACATTCATATTGGTTAATCCGGCCTTGAATAAGATAATCACATTGGAGGGAAAAGTCATTTAGACTGCAGCTGTAATGCACGCGGGAAGTTTCTTAGTAGCAACACTTAGTAAGACACAACACACTCTGTGAACTATTCATTTTAAAACTGACTTTACTGAGAGAAGGAAGACCTTTCCCTATGTCCCTATGTGTTTGTATTGTCTATCTTAATGGGATTCTTTTGACATTTTGGGAAGTAAGCTTAACTTAGCATAAAGGCTGGAAAGAGAGGGAAACAGCAAACCTGGTTAAAGTTACTAACATCTCATTTGTTGAATTCATACAAAACCCAAAGTGTAGATAAAACTATTTCCTTTGTTTTACAGGTGGTTATGTGCAGATTGTATTACCTTAATTTTACAGAGCAAGTCAGTCAAGTCAGAGAAAATGTCAAACTGTTCCGTTTAAATATAAAGTTTCATAGTGAAGCTTTAACTTGCAAGCAACTCTTCACCCTTCTTGTTTGTATTTAACGTATTTAGAAACACTATGGAATCTAAGAAGCAAAGTCTAAGACCAGGACACAAATATAAACATTACATTATAGTCGTTTTTTAAAAGCCCCAGGCTTAAGGAAACATGATCCAGAAATATATTGACGTCACCTGTAGGCAGAGGTCCAACGTGTTGTTTCAACAGCCCTCCAGCAGAGAGCGCAGTTAGCTACAGAGTAAACAGTGCATCTGAGGTGGAGGCGGAGAGACTATCAGGAAGAAGGAGAAGGGGGGGAGAGTGTCACAGAGAGGCAGATGAGGGGGAGGATAAAGACCACGAGGAAGGGGAGGAATCGAGGGAGAGCTCCATCACACCTCATCACACTGTGAGCGAAGGTTCATTCCCTCAGCCCTCATCTCCTCCTGAGACCCAGCCTATTCGTTTATGTCCTCTGTAGTGGGCCTTGGTTTTTGGTCTATGTCTTTTGACTCATTTGAGATACCCGACTAAGTCCTGGTGTGCTAAGTAGAGGACGTCCTGGCATTTCCAATGACATCTCATGCGCTTGGGTGGAACGAGGGGAACATTGTTTTCATGCTGAGACCAAAAAAGTTCAAATGGACGATACATTTTTAGAGGATATATTCACTACACAGCCGTGTCTCAACAAATCAGTGAGTAATGCAATACAGTAAAACAAGTGGGATTGTAAAACAACAATCCTTCCTGCAGCCCGTCAGCGTTCTGCAGAGCGGCCGAGTGATGTCTCCACCTTGTGATGTGATGTAAGACATTATGCAACACATCTAACTCACATTTGTTGCGAGCATAAAGGCACATTTGGGAATTCATGCGCTCACAGAGGCAAACTATGAATCGATTTTAGTGTCTCTCATCTCGGTCCTGAAAAATGCCCTGTCATGATTGTGTTACTTAATAAGAGAATTTGAAGCAACGATCTGCACTGTAACACGAATAACGTTTAGGTCCTGTTTTGCCCCAGTGGAGGTTCCTCGTGCACATCGTCTTCCAGCAAATAAGTCATCGAACCGCTCCTGCCTGCCTGCGCTGTCTGCATTTGGGCCCTATCCCTGCTGCCTACACTCTCCATCGTAACAGTCGGGTGCTGACATGCAAACGTCTTCTGTGGCCAAAGGAAAGTTGAGTCTTATGACTGGGGCTTAGATTGATGTACAGTTTAGCTTGACAAATTGAGTTTAATATGTTTCGAAATTGGCCACTTTACGGAGGAAAAAGACTATTAGATAACATGTTTCAGTAACAGTATACCCTGCCTCTTTGCTCCAGCCTCGGGCCAAACTTTGCTTGATTATTTGTTTTTTCATCCATATAACAATTTTATTTCTCTTGCGTGCAGTGAGCATTGCAGCCTTAGATCCCTCTAGTTTCCCTAGTGACCTTCCTTTTTTTAATCTTGTTCTTTGTGCAAATCTAAACATTGGCTGGAACGTCGGCGTCGAACGACCGAATGGGCAACGTCCTCATGTTCCAGACCAACCACCACCAAGGTCGCTGTGAGTAAGGCTGCCTGGTCAGTCCATGCAGCGACAGCAAACAAACTGTTACTTTATTCAGGACTCAAAGGGCTGATGGACACCTGCAGTTTCAAGGCCGTCAGGAAAAATAATACCAACATTCTGAAACATGGAATGATTTACACAGGTGACGCAAGGTTTAGGGGGATATTGCGTGTATAGCTCGCAGCAGGCGCCTACTGCATGTGCTACGTGTCAAGCACTTAAATCAGCTGCAAATTACAGTGTGTGAGTTGGTGCGACTGAAGCCTTTTCTATAGCGAGTGACACTAAACCAGACCTCTGCTGCTGCTAAGTAAATATGCATCCATTACTGCCTGTCACTAGCCGCTCCCTATCCCTTCCCTCTCTGATTTATCCTTCTAATTTCTCTCAGCATGTCAGCCATGTCAGTGGGCTAAATAATTGTCTGATACTGTCTTGTCTTGCCAAAACACTTGTTGGTTTCCACTGGGCCGCACTGCGTCACATTAAAATGAGCTGAGATGCAGCAACAAAGCTCTGATGGAGGAAGTGATGTTCAAAAGGGAAAGGTGGTGGTGGTGGTGGTGAACGCAGCAGATGGTAAATGGAAAGGCCTGCTGTGATAGTTCTTCCCAATTCCTTCATTTGAAGCGCCAACTTGTACCATCTCTTACTGAAAGAGACACACTTTTCTGTATTTAGACAGTTTTTTATGTTCTGTCACAGCTATGTGTGGGCTGGGCTCCTGTCGTATGATATTAGCACATTAGAAACCCTTATTAATCTGACGTGTAGATGTATATCCGCTGAACTCGACTCTGGTGAAATACAGTGCACTGTTGGATGTGGGACACTTCTATCTACTTGTAACCTTTTGGACATTCCCGCAGCTCTTCTTTGGTGCTCTGTGTTGTGGAAATGATGTATTTCCCTGTAGAGGCTGTCTTTTGTGTGTGTGTAAGCGGAATAATAAAGAAGTAGAATAATAAATTCGGCTGAAAGGACGGCGCTCATAGAGCAGATAGTGACATATTTACAGTTTGATCGCCACACAGCAAGGGGGGGATATCTGTGGACCTTGGGGTGAAATCATCTCTGCCTTGAGCTAACAATTATCACATCCAAGTAAAAGTACACAGGACAGACTGTTCTCCTGTCGTCCCTCGTAGCAGGGCAGGTTGTTCTCACAAATCAGATGCAAACAGGATTTTTGACGTACTTTACGTCAGATCTTTCATGCAGGAGGGTGGCAAAGTGCTCAGTCAGGAGCAGGACATTACATATTGATACACTGGGCTCCTACACTCATGCACGCGTCTGAGCAGACGTACTCTGATTTCCAGGGTTAGGAAACAGGCAGGGTGTGAGAGCACGCCTGCGTCGGATTCTGTAAAGGGGGGGGGGAATTAGGATGCAGGGTGAGACGTCTTCCGAGAAAATGTGCCTGCAATCCCAAAATTCCTCACCATTTAACCGCTCAGTGGCCCCTCTGCTCTACTCCATTTTTCACATCCTTCTCTTTCTCACACACACTTCCATCGCTCAATTAACACCCTTATTCCATAATCTATTCTTTCTCTCCTTCCATTGTCATCATTTGTCTCTCCTTTCCATTGTCCTCTTCCTCTCTCCTTCCCGTCATCCTCTGAGGATTAGGCGATAGTGATCTCCATGGAAACAACCCAGCAACAGGCCGGGTCCCGGCAGCCAATCGGAGCCTGCTCTGGCTCTGCGTCTCATCCAATAGGAGAGGCAGAGGAGGGGGATGCACAGGGGGTTTGTGGGCCCGTCAAGGTGAATGCTCAGGAACACTTACTTCCTGGTTGGACTGAGGATGTAAGCATTTTAATGTAGAGGAGAGACATAGTTCTTGATGAAAACTAAGTATTGGGTCATTCCTAGCATTCGGTGCCATTTGAGTCCCCATGACATGATATGGTATATTTTGTGTAAAAATGGGCTAATACTTATTTCTAAAAGCTTGTCTTATAGAGTTAACCCCCCTCTACCACAGAACACAATGAAATGTACCCAGGACTAAGTACATTTAAAATAATTACCCTGATTTTAGCACAAATAGGCTAAACTGCCATGTCCCCAATCGTGTTTGCTCAACTTCAGTTACAAATATAAGTTGTAAAATTCTAACATATTCTAACATTTTTCACTATTTTGTATAACTTTATTTAGAATAATCCTCACCAAATGTTATTTTTTGCTATAAAAAACAAGTATTTAGAAAACATGCTGTCCTTGAGTCGACTGTTACTCTTTGTAAGTCTCCCTGAACACGCCCCCCCTGACTATTTGTCTAGTCACATGACTCTCAGGAAGTAGCAGACATTTTTGGAGGGAAACCATCGACAGGAAGCACAGTAAGTGTCACTCTTTAATCAACCTTTTTTCAATGTTTTAGAATGCTTGACTGATGTGGTGAAGCATAACATGTCCACCCTATTATGCTTATTTATAGTGAAAGCTGATAATTTTTTGTAATTTCAAAAATAGACATGTTTTCATTACTTGAGTAGTAATGGCTGTCTTTAGCATAAAATGTCCCACCTGTTATTGTCCACAGGGTGGATGTAAGAGGGCTAGATGAATACTTTTCCACCATGTAATGGTATTTATTATTCATTTATTTTGCATGTATTTTTATATACTTTTAAAAGATTTGTTAAAATTCCCACAGATGTATTTGTCAGGCAATGGCGCCATTGTCTGCTGCAGGAAAGCAGAGGCGCTACAGGGCACGTCGTGATGCAGACCCTGAAAGAAGGCAGCGATACCTCAAAAAAGAGAAGTTGCTGCCTAAATCTAACCAAACCTTAACCGTAGCTGTGTCAGATGAGAAAAGTCTTGTATGTGTCGTTTCAGGAGTGTATGGACCAACAGTGTGTTGGTCAAAACTTAGGCTTGGATGGACGACGAGACTAAAAGGCAGCCAACTCAGGAAAAGGCGGGACAAAACTGACATGAAACTTTTGCACCTTGGGAGACAACAGCTACAGATAAATCAGAATAACCAATTAGTAGGCAGGAAGTGGCACATTACAGCACCAAGGCTGCATTTAAGAGCATTCAAGATTCGTCCTAAACTGGTTCAAGACAATTTTGTTTGTTTGAACAGTGGAGTTACCCACTGTTTTTGAGTCCAGAATAATCTGCTTTTGAACAGAAGTGCTCTAAGTGTTATCTTAAGTAAAGTGAGCTGTGCACGTAGTTCTGTCAGCCCATTCAACTAACAGAACACCTATGATTCCTTCTCCAAAAAGCCTCGAGTCCGCCCTCGTTACATAACACTGCAGTTAGACCAGACTCCTGAAAGCGCCAGCATCCCAAGTGTTGGGGTCTTTCCTTCGTCACTGGTCATCCTGCTGCTGTGTTTCACTGCAATATAAATTAATTCAAAGAAGAATGGCATGTCTGTCGATACGTTAATGTATGTGCATGTTTGTGTTTCTTTGTGTATGAGGAAGAGGAAGAGGTGCATGTTACTCTGTGTGTGTGTGTGTGTGTGTGTGTGTGTGTACCTTCACTTCTCCGAGGCACATGTGTGTTACTACCACATTCTGTGCAGTCACCTCCCGATCACATTGACCTGCCAAGTCAGGATACGGTTGCTAAGTAACACCCTCTCCTCCTCCCTCCCGCTCTCTTGTAGTCCATCCACACCAGTAAGACAGTGATTGAGTGGGTGTAGGGGGGTCGACGGAGAGAGCGAAGTTTATTTATAGAAGCCGTGGCCAAAGAGGGGGAATTACGCGTTGAGTCTAAAATTAAACTTGCCTTCTCTCCCTCTCGCTCTCTTTCTATCTCCATCTCTTTGTTTTTTTCTCTCTGCTCTCTCTCTTTCTCTGTCAGATCCATTCATGGGATGAGAAGGGTGAGAGGAGATGACAAGGATGCGTGAGGAGTGTGGGAGTGTGAAGCAAGAAGATCCAGTTGTGAGATATGATCCAATCCATACAGATAACCCATTCTATATCCAAATATGAACAACTGTATTTCACTCAGATACAGCCGCATGTCTACATGTTAATGTGAAATATGTAAAAGTTTGTATGCAAATGCAGTGAACATGCACATGCTATTGAACTACTCTTATCTCCATATTTATAAGTTGCACAGCAGCAGAGATTTGCTGCCTGTCGTTTCTGTAACGCCAACCTAAAAGTACCAAATCAGACTTTCCCCATTAACATTCCTGTCATAGTCGCCTTCGCCCAGAGTTAAACCACCCTGCAGCTTCCACATCCCATGAGTCCTGCGAAGGGGAACCATTTTAGACGTGCTGTGCAGGACGTGGTGTTAAAATGCAGAGCCCATCGGACTGCGACCACAGCTGTCCTTGTAACGGTTGGATGGGAAGACGGGATGCCAGGGTGGAAGGTGGAGTAAAAGAGGTGTGGAGACAGAACGAGAGCGTGACTAGTAGGTATGGCTCTCTCTGGAGGTAACAAAGTCCACCTACCAGCACCACTAAAGCGCACTAATTTGCATGGTGCAAGATGAACCGAAGTGGTTTTACTGGGGGGTTATATGTCAGACTTTTGGCCGGGCACGGTGAATTCTTGGAGTCTTGTCATTGCTGCGAAAGAAAGTAAATAGGCAAGGCGAGACAGCTGTATTTATATAGCACATTTCAAACACAGAGGCAATTCAAAGTGCTTTACACAATTCGATTACTAGCCATAGATCCCAAGAAATGTTGACATATTCCTTTAATTTTTCGTTTTAAGATTCCATCATGCGAACACCACAGAGGACAATCATCCTGACAATTTATGGATACAGCATATACCAAGGTATAACAGTCTGGAAGAGATGCAGCTTGAATGTTTAAAATGGATGAAGTGTGAAGACGTGGTGTCGTCCTCTGTTGAAGTGACTGAAGGTTGTTTTCTTCACAGCTTTGTGGGGAGAAACATTTGTCATGACTTTTTGCACAGGCTGGTTATAGAAGCTTTTCAATTCTCATTTTGAAAATTGACTTCAAGTCAAAACGGCAACGCGTTTCAAACAGCAGCAACAACACAGTCTGCTTCCACTCGTGTGTGTTATTCCTTATTTCTCTCTGCCTCTCTCTGTCCATCAAATCTGTCGCCTTCACAAAAAGACAACGTGAGGTTCAGCCCTTAGAAAGCATACTGCGCAACATGCAGGGTGCTCAGCACAACCAGTAGTCACTCCATATAAGTGTAACGGGTTATTGTGTCCACTGCCTGTATAACTACAGAGCACGTCACGCAAGATAAATGTGCATACGTTGCAGAACGTGTCCCAGAACGAGTGTGCAGTTTCACACCAGGGCCAGACAGCTAAACCAAGGCTAGCCCACTCCTCCTGTCTGTGTGTGTGAACCAGCGTGCACAGCTGCAAGAAACACTGCTGCTCAGATGTTTGGCAGGCAGCTGGATGAGGTGAGGTGAGGTGAGATTACACTGTAAATCCACCAGTGACGACCAAGTGGGAAGTTTATTTTAAGGCATTAATGCATCAAGACTGTAGTTGTTTTGCAGGATTCCACTAATACCTGACTTGTAGCCAGTGATCAGTTTGCAACACTGATTTCTGCCAGTGGTTCCTACTAACAAGCTGCGTGTGCATTTTAAAACTTAAACGCTGTGTAGTTCTCATGCTAGTTCATATAAAAACACATGCATCTAATGTGCGACGCACAGCTCTATAAGACCTCTATGGTGTTTAATAATAAACAGCATGGTGTCAAGCCATTTCAAATGCTGATAAATGCACAACACTGACTGCAGAACTGTGCTTAATGCTCTCACAGAAAGCCACCGCTCATGCCGCTACTATGAAACATGTCAATTCTCAGGTCCGCCCTGTAAAACAGCAGTTGTAAGCATATATTTCCATATTCTTACAAGACAAACTCGACTAACCAATCAACTGGTTTCTGCCATATTAGTAGGTGTTCATATTATTGTGTCCACCCATGTGTTTATTCCAAATGGACAGCTGTTCGTTCACCATATATCACTTCCCTTCCTGTCATCTAGAGGGTTTTCCTGGGGTAGTCCGCTTCATCAAATGTAAAATCTTACATTATTTAGTGTTGCGGCCGCTATCGTGATACATCAAATGGCACGATAAAAGGTAAAAGGTAAAACGCACATAACCCCCTAACATATATAAGTATGAGAACTTGATCAGTGTCTCAGCCCTGCTGAGCGTCGTGTGTCGACCGATTTTATCTCAAGGTCTTATCGAATTCCTGGGCCCGCTGGAGCCATAACATGATGAATAGCGAGCGATTTCCTCCACAAGGTCGTCCTGACACCTCTAAACATCGGTGCGTGTGTGCGCATGTTTTCCCAGAAGGAACAGCGATGGCATTTGTTTTGCAGGCCAAATGAAACATCAACATTATGGAAGATAAGGAGAAAGAGATAAAGATGGATGAGGCGGCGGCATTACTCAGGTGAGTAGCTGGACAGATCTGAAGGGCTGTACAACAGGAAAAAGACAAGAAGTAAAAATCACTAAAATACAGATGAAGCAAAGACATACATTACTTACTGTAATAGGTTATAATTTGCAAGAAGAACAAACGTGTTAAATTCTGCTTTGTTTTTTGGTAGTATTCATATCATGCATCATTATTTTCCAGTTTCGATTAACATTACTTGAAACATTTGACCATTATGTCAGAATTTAAAGATTTAAGATTATTGTCCAACGTCATAATCTTTGTGTTGTATTCAGGCTACACCTGGAACATCAACCCTGCAACCACAAGAAAGATTTTGCTTTGCTTTGAATTATTTACACACCGACGAATGACGGTCGAATGTCGTAAGTCATCTCAGGTCCAATATCTCTAATGTAAGGATTAAGCAGACATCCCATCTCTTATTCATGATCCACGTTAGCACCGTCTCTGTTGAGAAATTATCTTTCACTCCTCATTAGCTTTATGCCGCTAACTAAAGCAGACTTGCACCTCTTTGAGCTTCCAGCGTCACTTGCAGAGCGGAGAAGAGCGCGGCTTTCTTTATTGGTCAAAGTGATGGGTTGCTAAATAATTAATTGAAAAGTTTAAATGCAAATAGAGCAAATGATGTCATCATTCAAAGCTACAAGTAATTTCATTAGTGTAATATTCATGCCTTTTGGTGATAAAGCGTTTAGGCGGTTCAGCTGAGCGTGGCGTTGCATCGTGAGTCATTTTCTCCCTGCTGCCTCCATCCTCACCTCCATCTTGTCTTCCCCCCCACGTTGGGAATTATGTAACACTCCGCAGAGAGGAGTGTGTGTGTGTGTGTGTGTGTGTGATGGGTTGGGGGGGGGGGTAGATGAATGGAGAAAGAAAGAGAGATTCGAGTATGTATGAGAGCAGGAGAGAGAGAGGCAGGGAGAGACTTATCCTCGTTTATAAACCTCTCCCTCTGTCTTCCTCCTTCATTCATCATTCCCGTCCGCTCCCACACATCCTCCGTTCTTTCTCTCCTCCTCCTCCGTCAAGGTCGTCGACAAGGACGGTCTAGCCACATTTTCTGGCCTGCGATTGGCTGTCACAGGCCCTTAAAGAGCCCTCTTTTGTCCAGACAGCAGCCATTTTTGGCCACAGCAAAGCGCCTCACTCCTGCCTCACACTCACGGATTTCCCCCAAATGCACCCCCCCCCCCACCCCACCCCTCCTGAAATATTTACGGGGAGCACTTAAAATAGCAGAGAGAGAGAGAGAGAGAGAGAGAGAGCTAGGTGAGAGTGACTTCTTGCCCTTCAGTAGATATTGATCACTTGTTTTCAACCACAGTATATTTATGGATACAACGCTTTAACATACAACCCTGCAGCCCCACATTGTCTGATACAAGTGAAATCATGGTGGTTGTTGTTGTTGTAGTAAAGCTGAAAGTTTGACTCAGAAAGGGTGGAAATTAGCGATGGAAAGACATTTTAAATGCGAAAGAAAAACACAAGTCAAAGTTATGATCTGTTAATGACCAAAGACATGATGGTCAAGTCGCATTTTGGCCATATTGTTTCTGATCTTTTGTGTCTGTGTCACTTCATTTTCTGTTCTTTTCCACATTTTAATCATTTTTGCATTTCAATTTTCCGTCAGCAGAAAAACACAGATTGCGAGAATGCTGTGGTAAATGGTAAATTAATTGGCATAAACCTTCTTGGTCGCCTAAGCTACCATTTTATAAATGACAGCCAGTACTTTCCATACATATTTGCCTTCCCTCCACACTTGGAAAAACATTCCTGGTGTAAATCCAGCCATCGCTGTGACTACAGCTTGGACAGTGTTTTCATTATAAGATCAGAGACCGGAGCAGAAAGTGCACTAAGCGTAGGCGGAGGAGAAGGACGCTGAGCTGGTGGCACATACACACCAGTACACATGCACACACGTACAAACGCACAAGTAGAAGCTTCCTAGTGTGAATTATTTATTCAGCGGTGCAGCACCTCCAAAGTATTGTACCCAGCGCTGAAGAGACACGGAGAAGAGAGAGAGTTACAAACATCTGAAATACTATTTGGATCGCCTTTTGGGACTGTTATTTGTGGTCAAATTTGGGGATTTAGAAGATTTATAGAATGAAAAATCTTATGGAATGTATTTTGATTGCCAACTCAACATTTATTCTGGAAACATCTGAGCATGATGTATCATTTGACTGTGTGCCATTTCTACAAAATCCTCCAGTTCCTGTAAGGATTTGCTCCGTCCAATATGTGACATTGGATGGGAGAATAGCTGGTGACTCTGTTGATTGTCTGACCCCTGGAAAGACGAATGAAACTGCACCACGTCCCTGCAAAGGGCGACAGGACAAAAGCTAGAAGGGGAGAGAGACCCAACTACATGAAGGCACGCCACTCTGAGAGGCTACGTTAGGAAATAAAAATAGACTGTTCAGTCTTCCCTTCTCCCCAGGACTGCTGTCTCCTTTTCTGAAGTTCTGAAGTACCAATGGCAGGAGAGATGCTAGAGAGGAGGCAGGGAGAGCAGCTGGGGGGGGCAGAAAGGAAAACAGGAAGAAGAGTGGAAAGAAGGAGGCCACTGAAGTAGCACACAGAGTCACCGCTGAATGTCTTCGTGTCCTAACAAAACTTTTTTTTCGATTTAGTTAAGTCATTTTGTATTGAGGATACTGTAGCTGAACTCTCCTTGAGGCTGATGGCACTCGGGCGCTGTCCAGAGTGCTGATCCTGGAGCTGTTGGGGATAGTTGCCATCATATACTGGAAGGACGGAGGCCATTAGCTACATAGCTTTTTGTGTTCTGTAGCAGCTGCCAGGTGTTTCTGAACAGTCACAGTTCAGTTTCTTTGAGTCTACAATCTGCAGTTTATTGTGTGTTATACTTTCTATATTTCTTCAATATTTGGATATTCTGCAATGCATGTATTGCTTTTTTTGCCACCCTATCAGAGCTAATGGCTCTAGTGATGTCTGTCTGTCTGTCTGTCTGTTGGTTGGTTGGACCACCACTTTGGATAGATTGCCATGTCCCCTGGAGGATCCCCTGACTTTCCATGTGGCACCATCATCAGATCAAAACGTTCATTTGTCCAATACTTTACCTTTTTAAGTACCAAGTAACTAATGACATTCCAAAAAGTGTCAGCTGTATTTTGGGTTTAGAGCTAATTTGCACACACAGGATAACAATAAGGTTGAAAACTCCATTATGCTTGGATCTGATTTCACTGAAACTTCAAATTTGCTGTACAAAGCAGATTTAACTATTAAAAACAGGGTTCTTCTGATTTCTTATTTTGGTTTTAATGTAAGTGATCATCAGATTGCACATCACTACTTCACTGACCGCAACAACACAAGGAGAGCTGACCTGTACGTCAGGCAGGCAACGACCTCTGTTGTCTAATCTGTGTCTGATATTTGTGTGAGTGTGTGTGTGTGTGTGTGTGTGTGTGTGTGTGTGTGTGTGTGTGTGTATTTGTCTTTGTGTTACAACACTCACCAGACACTTCAAGGTCAAGAGGACCAGAAGGGCCCCTTATTCTCACAAGGCAAGAGACTTACTCAGCACTCAACAGAGACCTGAACCATGTAAGCAAATGTATTAGCGTGGCTACGTGTCCGCTCATTAACCTCTCAGGTGTGTGTGTGTGTGTGTGTGTCTCCGTCTCCATGTTTATATCTGCAGGACACGTCTGTGCTCGGCGATGCAGCGATAATGTTCATCAGAGCACGCATGGCATCCTGCCCACTTTCAGGTACTCGCACGCACAAAAAGTGCCATTATTCTCTGTTTGCTGCCGTGCCTGTCACTGCAAAAATGACGTATAATTTGTATAACCTTCGTATTAGTTTTGTAAATTGTGTAGCTGCACATGTAACAGTAGTAGCGCGTGATCATTTTGTCCCCACCACAGTGGTACACTAGAGGAAGTTTGTGTTATTTCATAAAGTATGCGTGTTTTTAGGTTTTGTTGAGCAGTGAACATTAATATTTTACAAAGGGTGGATCCATGTTCCATCATCTCCAGATATATTGTTTTATTGTTTAGCCTCATTTTGGGTCTCAGCCTCTCAATTTATTTTTATGATTTAATGTAAAGACATATGAATTTACTTCAGTCCTCAAAATGACGTCTGGTGTCAGTTTTAGATCTCGGGAGCGTTTCAAGTTGCCTGCAGTCGGGTTGAAGAGCTGGTTTAAAGGTTTTGTTTTTCTCTTTGTAACTGACTTCTTGTAGGACAATTAAACTAAACTTACTGACCGGTGATCCAACACGAGTGCCGTTAGACCTATAAGTAGGACATTCTCACTGTGGCATTTACAGAGTCTGTGAGCTAAAGGTTAGAGATTGCGATCTGAATCCCCAGACAAACTGGGAAAGTCTTGGCAAGGGAAAGAGTGAGTAACACCCTCCACTGCATCAGTGAATGCCACAGAGATCCCCCGAGCAAGGCACTTAGACTGACAGCTGCTCCAGTACAGCCAGGAGGACTGTGGTTGTATTGGGAGGCCCCCAGATCAGAATGCTTATATCTGATCATGAAACAGCTACATAGTGCTGGAAAAGAGCCTGGCCACTTTAGATCATACTGATAACAAATAGTTATATGAGAATTTGTAATAAGAAAGCATATATCAGTTTGTGTTAGCCACACTAGTGGTGGTGCTCTATCAGTAGCAATGTTGGTTGTCCCACCACATTGGTCCAAACTGAAATATTTCAACTACTGGATAGATTGCCATAACATTCTGTAAAGATATTTGTGGTCCCAGAGGACGACTCCGAATGACTTTGGCGATCCCATAATTTTTAATTTAGCGCCACCCTGAGTTTGACATTTGTGGAGTGATCTCGAAAAGTCTTGGATGAATTGACGTAATGATTTAATGCAGATTTACTTAATTTTAATGATGAATTGTACCCGTAACTTCTCGCACCATCATCAGGTCAAAATCTCAAGTAGTCCAATACTTTGGTTTATGACCAAATATCTGCAAAACCAATGACATTCACAAAAGCCTCAGAAACGATAATCGGCCTACACAGGACTGGTAAACTCCACACCCCGAGGCTTTTTTCATTCTCAAACTTTCAGGCTTTAGCCTCAACTGACCCCAGTGACATCACTTGAGGACGCGTGTCAGACTTCACGCAGCTTGTACTCCACAAGACCTGTAAACATGATCCTCCGCAAACAGCAGCAAATTAACTGTGAGCATGTTAGCATTTAGCATAAAGCGCCACTGTGTCTACATACGGCCTCGCAGGGCTGCCAGCGTGGCTGCAGACTCTCTGCGTCTGATATGATACATTTCTCCCAGTATGGTTTTTGTGCGACTTTGATGAGGAAAAGTGGTTTTGGATCAAATGTTACCCTGACTTGCCTAAATCTTTTCACACCGTTCTTTTTAAAAGGTACAGATTGTTTGATCAGCTGTGTTTTTCTGTGGACTCAACTCTGATAAGAAATCTGACCTCAGATCCTCTGTGATTACAAATGAAACGCAGCTCCCATTTGTATCATTTTCCATGATAAGATCTTGTCACATCCATTAGTCAGATTCATTCTTTTGCAGGTCATTAAACCATATCAGCATAAGCAAAGGTTCTACAAAAAAGACAAACTTTTTTTTGTTCTCCTTTGGGCCTGCTTTCATTTTCCCTCCTCCACTCATTCATCCGGTTTCCAATATTCTCGATTTTGTTCTGTGTCCGCCAGAAGATTAGGGAGTCACAGTTACCTGACAGTTGTTGCCATGGTGACCAGGTCTCTGAAATTCTGTTCTGTTCTTTCCAGTCTCCCCTGAATGTCTGCTTTTCTCTCTGTACTATAAATACGCTCTTTGTTATTTAAGCTTCATGGAAAGATGTACTGAGCATTTCAGGCTTTTAACAGCATCCTGCTTAAACTCTGCTGCACAGACCTGGGAGCTGCAGAACAACCGACTGAGGGGGAGCAAGAAAGAAGCGGGAAAGGTGGGTGGTGGGGTGCAATAAACTTTTATTTGTTTCTCTTTTTTTAGGAAAAATACAGAGTAATATGTTTATCAAATTGTAATTTGAAGTAGGAAACTTAATACTTCTTAGCCTGGAGGCTGCCCAGTTGTAGCTGCTTTGAATGTGTTGCAAGTTGTTGCATGAAAGAAAGTCTTCTGTCTTTCTCACACAGGTTATCTGAGGTTTGACACTATACACGTCTTCATACCATACCTCAACACAAGAATGTCTGTGCATTTCAAATTGGCTTACAGTATGTTTTCTACTCTGCTGCCCCTACAGATGATGTGGTTATGGAAAGAGCGGCATTGATAACTCTGCCCCTACCTTCACACAGTTATGCTGCACCTGTTATGTTTACCCTGTTTTCAAAAACCCAAGAATGTGGTTCGGGACTTTGTGAGAGGAAGGTTTCTTCAAAACTACACTAACTCCGAGCTCATCTTAAATGTTTGCTCCCTTTACTATGCAGCCATGGGATTCACGGATACCTGCCGTCAGGTTTAAAAATACAGTGTTGTAATTAGAAGACACAAAGGCCCAACAGTGTCAGAGGTACTGTTCAGAAAGTGAAGATACACAGTTACCCAGACATTCCAAGTTAGGAGCATGTCAATAAAAAGTCATGGTGGTATTGGCTCAATAACTTGATAAAAGACAATGAAGTACCTAATGTGCCTCCTCTCATATTCATTGTGTCACAAAATAGACTTATTCTCTCTGTAAATTAAGCATAAAAAAAAAAGCATTTCCCTACAGCTTACATTTATTTTCTGACCACCTCTACGCTGCGCAATGCAGAAGATCTAACTTTATGAATGGGAATGTCCCAGGAGGACTTGAAGGCATCATATAGCGTTAACCTAACCAGATGTTTTGTAGGGTTCAATGAACTAAATAAAAGACAGAAAATGAAAATCTTTAAAGTTTATTCTTGACATACCATAATCTCTTCACCAATGATCTTAAAATGTTATCTTTTAGCAGCTGGCAGCATAGAGACGAGTTGACATGCTGCAGTTATTGTTGGATTCACTGAATTAATGAGGAAACTAAACTATGTACTCCACCCATTACCTTGTTTTTCTTGCTTCCTGCTTAGCTGTATTTCATACAAATGCATAGATGGCTGATGTGGCTGCTACATTACACTTCATTTTCATATATGACGTACACTTCCCTTTTCCCTTTGTCACGTCTCTCCAGCTTTCCTTTTTGAAGCAGGACGTGTGAGTACTGACAAAAAGATTTCCAGCTCAGTTTTAGAACTTGCTAAAAAAAAACAACTGACAAAGCAGTGCAGAAACTGGGCCACGCGTCAATTATAACGGAGGGGAGTATTGATCCCATCTGGACACAGTGGCTGCCACAAAGCAGAGGCGCACACACACACACACACACGCTGGCAGACGAGCCTGCACAGTCCCACGTGCACTCACAGGCAAACATTTGCATAGCAACGCACACGTCTTTGCATCCAGACGTTTGCACGCACTCACTTAATCACTGTCTCATTTGCGCATTATGTTATGAAATATAGTGCCTATAATATAATGCTTTCCCCTTCGCTCATTTGCTCACTGTACGTGGTTGAATCACCTAAGTCGGGACGGGTGTGTGCATGCGTGTGTGTGTGTGTGCGCGCATATGGCAGCTGCACAATATTCATAGCCTCCGGCTTCATTTGAAGGCTCTAAAAACAGCAGTATAAATTGTCTAATCTTCTACAGCAGGTGGTACGCACAGAAATAAAGCATGTGAAGCCGCAGCTTGTATCTGACTGACCACAAACATCACATTGTTGCCATGTGATTTCTGTTTATGCTGCTCGTACTGCGTGCCTTGGCCAGGGTTTTCATTCCCCACATTAGCACTGTGTAAGCTATCTTTATTCCAGTGCGATGCCAGGCTTAGGCAGTCGATTATCTTGCCTTGTGTGCCTCGATCTTTGTATTCCTCCTTTCTTTTCCAGGTTTTCTCTGTGATTATTTCTCTGTTCTTTAATCCCCTCTTCAGCCCTGCTCTGCTCTCTTTTCTACTCTTGTCTGTCATCGACAAAATCACTTTTACGACCTGAGTAATCATAGAGCCATGCTGGTATGGAGTGACATTACTATATTTGGTTTGAGAGAATACTTTATTGATTTCATGTTCAGAATTTGTAATACTCCCTCTCAAAACCCTGCTCTCACACACAAATAGCACCTGCTTGCGCTTGGATTTGCTCTGCTTCTGCTTAGAATGGATGCTTGTACTTGGATGTGTTGTTACTTGCGTAGATGTCTTCTGTGCACTTGTGGAATTTCTGCTCTTGGATTTTTTTTTGTGCAACAACTCCATCAAAACTCTCCAACCAATAGCATGGCAGCTGCAGTGTCAACCAATGAAGTGATCGTTCGCTTTACTTCTTACAGCGTCCCGCACGGGCGGTTACTCTTTAACTAAAATAGCTAGACACCTTTAGGCCAGATGAGTCTTTCACGTGGGGAAATAGCAAATGCTCTTTCAACAACAGGACTTTACATGCATTTACGGTATATGGTAATGACCGTTTTTGGTCTTACAACATGGTGAAGATTTCGAAATAAATTTGTGTTTAATCAAATTACCACAAACTAATACAAAAGTATTTTTTCAGCATAGGAGTCCTGGTTGCACAAGACTCAACGGGGACTTAGGGGGGACAGGATACACATTGCATACAGGACTGTTAGGGGGGCCCAAAAGATAGTTTTTGCCCCATGGCTCCCTAACAGATTAACACGGCCATGTTTATGACTTAGACTACAAATTAAATTGCTTTTGTATTTTATTATTTGCCCTTTATATTGCTGATTCAACTTGTGAAAGGCAAGTCCACATTAATCAGTAATCCTCCACACGTCTTCATGCTCTCGTGCATTCATGTTTATGATGAACGTGTTCCAAACCGTTTTTGTCGCCCAAAAGGTGAGATGGGGCGTGTCTTTCTTGTTTCCAAGTTCATTTGGCCAACGTAAGCCTGCATCGTGTGAGCACGGCACGTCGCACCTCGTTGGCTCGTGTTTCATCGGCGGAGTGACAAGCAGGCAACCCTGAGTGCTGCGGCAGCCGCGGAGGGGGACCGCATCCGAAGAAGAAGCCTGCTGTGCTGTCCGGCTCTACTTTCCGTCGGTCGGCGAACATCACCAGCGGCTGCGGCTCATTTTCACACTTTGTGGCGAAAAAATAAGCCATTTTTGATTTTTCATCTGAGCGGCGTGAAGCTTTTTGCCGAGGTGTTCGTCCGTGTACGTTGCCTTGTCAGCGTACACACACACACACACAAAAAGAGGTTTTAGGAGACTTTGTTAGCTAGCAATTTTTTTTCTTTTTCGTGAGTAGAGCAAAAAACAAAAAAGCTACCAACTGAAGGGAGTCCATTTTTTTTTTTTTTTTCTTTTCGTCTTCTCATTATCAGACGAGGTTCCTGCCCCGTCTCCTGCCTCCCTCCCTCCCTGCCCGCCCGCCTTAACGCTAGCTGTTCTGGTTGTATCAAGCCTGAAAGCGGTTCCATCTTCCGAGGAGACCCGACCGACTGCGCCAAAATGGGGGTAAGGAGCTAGAGCTACACCGCTCGCCAGCTGTCGTGCCAATGAGGTGTTCTGGATTTTGGAAACGTTGTCGTTAGTTGCCGTTAGTCGGTGTTGTGCTGAACCCGCTGGGACGCGTGTGGCTTGTTGTAACGCTTCAATGTTTTAATGCCAGCTCTGGCTGTGAACGGGGCGCTGCTCGAACCGCGGGTGTTGCGGGGGTCGGACTCGTCTGCCGGACGGAGTCTCGGCTGCCTCAGCGGGAGGTCGCCGCGCTGCGTGTCCGCTGTTCGCGTCGTTTAGCGGGTCGAATCGGTGGAGATCGTCGGGGGCGGAGGGAGGGAGGGAGGGGGGACGTTTTGTCGCTTGAACGCGGTGTCTTTTTGGGGGGCTGGCGGACAGATGTGCCGCTTCATCCAAACAATAAAGCAAAAATAAAACCCACGAGATTACACCCAGCGAACATCTGGCACCAGGCACTGGACAGCTGGTGATTTGGGATTTTCACAGCTCCGTTTTAAGTAAATGCACGACTAGCCAGACGGCGTAATGACACCAAGTAAATCCTGTGTGGATCAAATGCAGGTGAATCGCGCGATTACGTTGTTACGGAACATGTAACCCACAGGTGGTGAAAACCGCAGCCCGACCTGCGGAGCGTCTCCTCCGAGTCTGACTGCAGCCACTGTCAGTCGTCAGTGGATTAATAACGGAGCTACTAGAAAGTCGTGACTTTATAATGGGCGAGAATCCAGATCAACAGAGGGCTGAGAATCAAAACCACGGAGGCCATGAAGGTTTCCCTCCTTACCGTGTACTCCTCCTTAATTTAGTCTCCGCGATGCCATTCTTACTGCAAAATCACTCCTAGAGTATTATTATAAGGCATTGTCCAGTGTCCATGCTCATTGGTGAGGTATTACAGCCCTATGTTGCTATATAGGAATTTCACAAATTCCTGCAGCCTGCTGTATTTTCACTAAGAGTGTTTGTTGTGGTGTGTGGAGCCTATGGAATGACATGAACGTGCACTGTAGGGTAACTGTAGCTCAATTTCTTCAGCGTCCACGGTGTCGTGGTCCATCTTTGCTAATGAAGCATGATGGTCAGTGGTTTCTCCTCCGCTTTCGCTCCACATCCGGGCTTCGGGGATTGGGGTGAGGGAACATTCAGGCCGGTTCCTGGAAATGGTGCGCCTCCGTCACGGTTTGTGATGCCGTCCACTGGACCGCTGGAGGGGTAACCGCTGCACTCTACTGTGTCAGAGAGAGGAGGAGAGTGGTGTGTGTGTGTGTGTGGGTGGGTGGAAACTCCCATGTTCAGGCTGTGATTTTCCATCGGGCGGGGTGGAGTGAGAGGACTGGGAGACACCAGAGTGAAGTTCCGTTTACAGGGCAGCTGGGGCCATTTGATCCAGGCCAATCAATTGAATCAATGATCGGGTTGGTGGCTGAAAGAACGGAAGGCAGAGATGAAACGAAAGTCCGCCTCTTTATAGGAAAACTGACACAAAATGATAGATGGCGGAGAGAGAGACCGAAAGAGATGCCAGTTTGTGATGAGGCACCTTGAGAAGGGTGAATACTGGGGAAGATGGAGGAGTGCAGGGAGAGATGCTGGGATGCTGCTCATGTGCAGTGATGACACAGGAAGATGGAGAGATGAGCACTAAGATACAGAAGGAGAAAACGAGATATACAAGGATGAATGCTTTGCTGATATCCCATAATGCACTTGGCGCAGAAGCTTCAGGAGGAAAGTGTAGTTTTTTGGGGGGGGGGTGCAGGCAGCTCTCTTATGACAATCTCTAACAATCAATTCACTCATATACTCTAAGTTATTGTAGCTTTATAATGTAATCTAATTTCCTTAATCTCTTATTTCATTTTTATCTATTTATTTAGTTCAAATTGTTCTTAGCCTGTCTCTGTCCTGCTGTAATGTGAATTTCCCTCTAGGGATCAATAATAAAGTCGTATCCCATGTTAAGGAGTCATGGTACAGTAATGAATGGCCACTTAGTTATTTTGTTGCTGAGCAGTAAACCTCTGATTACTTGTAGTTTCTCCTAATGCCTTCTGACTGATTTTACAAATGGATAGGAGAGCACAGTGGCCTGTAGCGCTAGTCTATGCACTCAACATGTATTATTTCATTTTTTTTAAATATGTAATTCTTTGGGCCTTTTACCTTTTTTAATGGATAGCTGCAGCTCCCTGAGGAGGATGACATGCAGCAAAGGCCCCTGGCTGGAATTCTGATATATTAGATCTCGCTACATAGCAGTGATTGTTGTTTGAGCGTACAGTTCATTATCACGCATGTTATTGTAGTTATACCATATACATCAGGGGGCTGACAAATGAAAGGAAAAAAATAAATGAGTGGATGTTTTGAGGATTATGCCTTTAGTCACCCATCTGTGCATTCTCTTGACCACAGACTTTGTTGCATAATTGTTCCAGTCAAAATAAATAAATAAAAATATTTCCAGTCGGTCAATAATACACCAGTACGGACTCAACCTCCTGTGCCTCATTAGTTTCCATCTGTGTGTGAAATGACGTGGATCCATACTGCAGCAAGTCATTGATCAGGGGTTTCCAATGCCTCTGATTAGTGCATTGTGCATTTCCTGGAATGCATTTCTGAGTTCACTTTGACATCAGCTCTTGTTTAAAGGGTGACTGCGGTGTCGAGGGGAAATCGCAGTTTTCCATGCCTCCTGCTACACTCCCACACCAGTGGCAGGGAGGATGGGAGAGTGAAAATATACTGCACACAGAACAGTTGCGCTCCGTGAACATCACGACAGTATTGCATAACACACCTTCCCATTAAGTGCGTCATTTAAAAATTCCAATACCCCAGCCCCCCTTTCCGTCCCCCATAGTTTACTTCAATTATTTAGATAGACCCAGTGGATTGGATGTTGCTAGGAAACGTCACATCCCCCGTCTATCAACCCACTGGATGTAGATGCTGTCAATCTGATTCTGTCAACCATTGCCATTTTCTATCGCACTCACAGACATGCTGCCCTGCAGGATGTGACATGCTGCTAAATGGTGGGGAGCAGCACAAAATCTGAGGTCTGTTTTTTAGAAATGTCCTCTTTCAGCCTCCAAGCGTTCACTGTTGAAATGTTTTACAAAAACAAATCAAACTGATATCTTATCCCACCGTGTCCTTTCTCTGCGTTTGTCACTGGAAACACATGTACTAAGTTAAAACACATTGTCATCATCACACAATCTGCATCACGAGTGCTTCCTCTTGATTAAACCTTGGTGCAGATGAGTAGATCAGAGTAGAAGAGAGCAGAGAAACAGATGGGCAGCCGGAGTGAGGAGAATGTAAACGCAGTGGTGGAGGAAGATACATATGATGGAGGACCCTTCTAACTGCGAGTGTGTGTTTTTCTAGCTCGGTTGGTCCACTGCTCTGTGTGATAATCCATTTAATTGTGTGTGGGGTTACGATGATCCACTGGGGCACAACCAGAGCTATTAAACTCCCCTGGAGGCAACGTACACTAGCGAGATCTTCTATTAGAAAAAAATCGCAGTTAAAATGGACATTCTGGTCACTGGACCATCATCAGAATTAGTTGAGAAATGGGTTAAATACTTCACGCTGAGCATGGCTAAATACCGGATGATTCAGTGCCAGCTGGTGGCTGTTTCACCAAGATCTTATAGTATGGAGCAGCTGTTAGAATTTACATTTGCTTGGTTGTGAATAATCATATGGGCAGATACCTGCACTGCAAACATGCAACAATTCAGCAATATTCTGCCTTCATGTAAAATAACTGATAACATAATAAACAAAATTCTAATTATGGAAATTAAATTTAAAATTTATATCTTAAGAGATTCTGATCTTCATCATTGAAGCCCCTTTTACTCGGTACCGCTCATTTTAAGGCGTCTCTCCCACAGTAACTGGTATGATCACCATAACGCTGACCTTGAAATGAGACGTATCCGTTTCCTGATCTACACCTCACATTATTGTGGTTAATTTTGACACCCTTTATTTATTTATTCATACTCAAACTAGGATGCACAGATCAAAATGTCCCTGATTTGATGACTGAGATTTGACCGGTGATTTCAGAAGATTAAAAAATGGCTTATCTGGCTTTCCTCAGACCTGTGGTGCACTATGCCGCAGGTCAGACTGGATGCAGACTACAAATGTTCATCATGTACAAATCTGTCCTGTAGCTCAGCACAGAACATCTGGATGCTTCTGAAACCCCCTCAGGTTTTACAACCTGTAACTAAACGGAGAGCTAGCAGTATGCACTTGAGCAAAGGAGGTAATAATGCGTGCCAGAAAATATCTTTTATGTTGTTTCAGTTTAATCATCACCAAATTTGAAAGTAATTGTACATAATACTTAGTTACTTGACAGCTTTTCCTGAAAAGCTGGTGTAGCATCCTGAAATCTAGGGAATGTTCGGTTCTTGCCCTGGTTTGGTTCGTTAGTGTCGTTGAATGTAATACTGTTTGTTTGCAAAATGAAAATTGCTGGGAATTCAATATACTGCCCATAATAGTAATTAGGAGTTCATTTTCTCCATTTCATCCTGCTCCTATATAGTTATTTCCTCAAGTGGTCAAATATGTTTGTGTGAATGGGACATGTGTCTCCTGTGGGCCTGTATGTGATTCAGTGGAGCCCAGGAGATTTCTTCCAGTGCATTTGGGGAAAAAACAAAGAGGTTGGAGGATAAATAATAACCAAGTATCTAACCTCAAGTACAAAATGACCAACACAACCGTAGATAATGGTGACAAAAAGTTTTCTGTCAGTTTCCAGCAGTCAAAAGAAGACTAAAAACATCTAACTGTAGGTGGGTCTTTGTTGTATTTGCCACTTTGCAGTTCAGATGTATCTGGCTTCTACAACTGTAGTACTTCTGTGACTTCATCTTAACATCCGGCAGCACTAAAGTGTCAGGTTACGTGCTGGAGTAGTTGGCCTTGTCGCCTCTGTAGTCATCATCCTGAATGGATGTGTGCACACATGAGCATGAGGGCAGAGGAGAGGAGGAACTGAAGTCGCACATGTCTAGGAAGAAGAAACGCATTCCAGCTGCTCCGAGAACAGATGTTAAGAGGAAGGTGGGGACGAGAAGAACAAGTGATTGTTTGGCCTATTGTAAATTAAAAAAAAAAAAAAGCTGTTGATTTAAAGACATTTAAATCCCTAAAGTGTATTTATACCAGAGAAACGCAACATTGTAAGTAAGTGAAGGATGAATGAGAGACGGGGGTTGAAAAGCTGGGAGAGAGTGATGTAGAGGGATTATTACTGGTCAGTGGGTTAATCTGTAAGTGTAGTAAACAGCATTAATCTGATGGCCTGCTGGATGCGACTGCCTGGGGAACACTGCACCTCCTGGCAGATAGCAACACACACACACACACACACACATAACATACAATGCATGCAGAATCACACACACACACACACACACACACACAGACAGAACAACACAAGCATGAAGAAATGCTCACGTTTGCAGACCAGTGGAAAATAAACACATTTGCACAGATAAATAAAAGTATTAATCACTGAAGAACACTAAAAAGCAGGTGTGCATTGGAAGGTTGTATACACATACTGTACACTATATAAATATAAACACTATGCAACAAAAAGACCAGTATGGCTTATTCAGTTTAAAGCTGCCTGTTTCAAAGTTCTTGTGCCAATGTTCACTATCTGTGGAGTGGATGTCTCCCTATTGTTGCTTAGCAATTTTTTATTTATGATGTTAACATCTGTAACCAATGACAGTTGAAATTTGATGTCCACACTTAAAGTTGCACGTGGGCATCAGTCAACTTTAATGTTTTCCGGCGTGTGCGCACATGGACGGTGACGTAGACAAAGTCCCCTGTGGTCATTCATTTCAAATGAGTATTCAGAGACGGTGGGAACATTTAGGACAAAAACAAGATGGTGAAAGGTGGCGGGTTTACACACACACACACACACACACACACACAGCCAACAAAATGTACAGCTTTCACCAAAATACACACTGCGCTCTGTATGTATTGTGTACTTCTCACTTGCTGAAAAGCAGTCTTTCAAAACCTCTATACACTTGGCCAGTACTTGGCTAGTACGGGTTTCCACTGAGAACATTTTGTATTTTTCACAGAAGGCTATTTCCAGCAGGACATACCTTCTTATCCAAAAAGGCTCATTGGTCAGGAGCGAGCACAGACTAGCTGTGTCTAGCTGTATCACTAGTGTTGATGTTGTGGCAAGAGTCCTGGTCCTGGTTACGGGGGTAATGTGACAGCACACATGTGAAGGTTCATTTCTTGAGTTAAAAGCATTTAGACCATAGGACCATAAAACTATTAGCTATAAACATTTCAGAATGACATCAGCGTATCTAAGGCAGGGGTAGAAAAGCCCTGGAGTACATGATTGCCTTTAAATGGATTTTTTAAGAAAAAAACACAACTGGAAAGTTGAATGTATTTATTGTACAAATAACATCCATTCAGTATACCTCCTATCACAGTACACACAACATGCATTTACAAGAAAAATGCCCCTTTACATGTACAATGTTAATTTCATGCCTACTCTTCCATAAATGATTTAAAAGCAATTTCACATGTGCGCACACTCGAAGGTAAAGCATTAATGCACTCACAGATGTTTAGATGCTAAGAGGATGTAAAACAGTTTGGTTGGTTGTCAACAAGTCACCCTGCTAGCTTTTCATAAAAATAAAAAAACCAGCCGGTAAACAGCATAAAACATCCATCAAATCAGCGTGAAATCTCTCAGCCCAGACTCATCAATATAAGAGCGTTCCCAAATTAAGTCTGCTCTCCTCCTCTCATCAGGCTTACATAGAATCCCAGTATGTGTTTTCTCACAGTACGTGTTCTCACATTTGTGTTTGGGTTGGATGGAAGGGAACATCTGCCAATTCAAAATGCATTCGTTGTAGAAAGTACTCCCATCTCGCTGCACACCATGAAACTACTCCTGGGAAGTGTCAGCTGAGTTTAGGCTCAACATGAAATTTAAATGAACTTCATGATAGATTAAGCAGGCTGTTTTTAAATTCTCTAAATTAGATTTCCTTTAGCAATTAATTAATTTAATTACCCACACTTTACTTTATTCCCCCAATTTCCTACATCCGGTTAGCATATAGTAAATTCTCACTGTATCTTTGTTTCTAAAATCGTCCATCCGTGGTTAGTATCATAACATTTAAGACTTTTGAAAGGTTAAGTTAAGTGTAGAAATGTATTTTATGTGGTGTTTCTAGAGACCTGGAGCTTTTTGCAGTATTACATTTATTCATGTTCACTTGCTTCCTGCTTGCACCATTGGACTAGCCAAATACAGTTTCCTGCATTTGTTGTTCTAGATGTTTTGGACTGAAGTTGCTAAAAGCCTGTATTCATGACTTATTAATTTGACTAGTTTAAGTCAACACTTTAAAGTATTTAGAGCGTTCCCCAGAATATTATGTAACATTCTTGACAGGTTGAAATACCCGCTAGCATTTAGACATTCTTGGAACACTGAAAATTATAATCAAAGAAAACAAAGCTGCAGGTTATGCCAGACTTCCATTAATCAGCAAGCATATGCTCAAACACACACGCAATGTAGGACACTAGCAATTGTGAATATCCCATGATGCATGTTACAGTCACTGTCGGGTTTAGTCTCCTGTCCTGGGTTCTTTTTCTTCCTGCCTCCCTTCTGGCCCTACATGTTCCCTTGGTTTCGCTCTCTCCTGACTGCTTTTATTTTCCCTCGTCTGCTGAGACACAGCGGCAGCGTCTGTAGTCTGAGCAGTGGCCTAAGGAGCGGTGGTGTAAATTGAAGTGTTAAGTGGAGCTCTTGAGACAGGCCTGTGCTCTAATGATGTCAGATCTAGTGTCGTTCCCCTTCTCACACCAGGGGATTACATCTAAATTTGGATCCCAATCTAGATGTTTTGACTGGGTCTTTTAATATGGAAGGAAAATCATTAGTGTTATTAATCAGTGGCAATCATAAGTGAACAAACTGTGTTTTAGGTGTTCATGATAAACAAGAGTTATTGCACCTACAAGTAGGACAGTCGAGGCTTTCTTTGGCCATTTTTGCTTGTTTTTTCTTGCATTTGTTTTTCAGGTGGCGATTGTTTGACAGAGGGTCATGGTTTGGATTGTGTTGGTGTAAAGTAGTGTATTGTAATTGTTGAAGACGTACTTGTGTTTCACTGTGAATAAGGGTTTTAAAAAAAGAAATAATGTAGTATGTCAGTAATGTGACGGGACCAAACTCACTGATCTTGTCTTTGTGCGTTACAGTATGGACGGTCAGACAGCTACCGCGTGGCCACCACGCAGGACAAGGATGAGAAGGAGTCGCCCAAGAAGAAGGGAGGCAAGGATCTGGATGACCTCAAGAAGGAAGTTCCCATAGTAAGTACACTGCCTCCTACTTCCTGTCACCTCACTGCAATTTAGTTTCTTTTCACCTACTTGGAGTACCAGATTGGCGGCACACAAGCACTCGGAAATCTCATTTAAAATCAAAGCCTTGACATCCCAGCTGAGCAGTGAGGAGTTCGTCGTGTGTCCCGGTCAGACTCCAGCATTTAAAGAGCGGCGATCCAACTGTAAGCTAATGTCCCCGTTTGAAAAGGCGATAACGGGTAACAGATGCGGTATTTCGTAGCAGCTGGTGTACATTGGTGGTAAAGTGTGGTTTGAGGTAATATGCCAGAGCAAGTTAATCCTGTTGGTGAAGGATTTGCGCCTGTATGGGGCAGGAAGCCAAACCCTCAGGATATCCCTTTGTTATGAAAACTATATGAGCTGGGTCAGATGCACGTGTTGATTCCAAAGTATTATTTATCAGTCGTAAATAAAATGCCTGAACTTCTTTGTGGAACGTTTGTAAAATACTGTAAATTATTTGTAATATCTCAACCAAGGACCCACAGGACAGAGTGTAGGGTCCTATCTTAAAGAGTCATTGGAATTCATTTTCTGCTTTGAATTTTGAATTGTGAGAGTCAGTTTAGCAAATTGTAAATACATTGCTTTGGAATGTAAGATTTCACCAGCATGTTTGCCCTGAAATCTGTATCCTTTGAAATGTATCATCAGATTGCATAAAGATCATTTATCTTAATATAATTCTTTTTTTTTTTTTATTAATAACTGACAACTTGTTTAATTTTGCTTCCAATTTGAATTCTTTGTAGACGGAACACAAAATGTCTGTTGAGGAGGTTTGCCGGAAATACAGCACGGATATCGTCCAGGTGGGTTGTTCGCCTCATATCAAAAATGACACTTTCCCACCATCCGTTCAACTTAATATGGTCCCTCTCCATTCCCTCTGCCCCTCGCAGGGTTTGACCAATGCCAAGGCAGCAGAGTACCTGGCCAGGGATGGCCCCAACGCTCTGACTCCACCCCCCACCACCCCAGAGTGGGTCAAGTTCTGCCGCCAGCTGTTCGGTGGCTTCTCCATCCTGCTGTGGATTGGTGCCACCCTCTGCTTCCTGGCCTACGCCATCCAGGCTGCCACAGAGGATGAGCCTGCTGGGGATAACGTAAGTGGAGTCGTGCTGTAGGGATGGATGGTGATGGGATTCATTCTCAGTCCACCGCTGTTTACCCAGTGCTTGTAAGAAGGCAGATATCAAACTACACCGGAGGGGGAAAGCACATAGAGAACAGTGAGTTGCTGCTACTGTGTGTGCTCCCTGTCCTCCAGCACATCACTCAGAAAGCGACCTGCTGAGTCACTGCTCCTTAGCGATGTGGCTGTGTCAGTGACAAAGGTTGTGTCAGCTGCTTGTCCGAATCATGCAAGCCAACCCATATTTAGCGTGACAGACACCATGCTGGTAACATCCATTTTGGGCCCGCCACAGGCAGCGTGTGACTCCTGCCATTGGTGTTAGGGGGCTAAGAGAAGAGCGTTCATGGGTCAGCACTGTTTGATGCCGGGTCAGAGCGTGGCATAGAGCCGGGGGCTGAGGCTAAACGGCGATGACACACACAACATGAAAGAACAAAATATTTGCTTTAGACCACAGGGGAGCACTCTGGGTGAAACAACGGCGACGAGTCAGCATGAGTGACCAAGACTGTATCACATGCCCAAAATATAAATTCACTCTAACCGATTGCAGTTATGTCAGATGGTACAGGAAGCAGATGAAGAGAGCAATGAAGAGATTTCGACCTTCTAATGGTGATCCGTTGAACATGAGATGAAATACTCATAAAGTGTGGTCATAAAACCACTAACAGTGTTGTAGACGCTCACAGATGGAAAGCCTCCATGTGACTGAGTCCAAATAAAACCACATGCTGCTGTCAGCTGCAGGATGGAAAAATTGGACGATTTGTGTTATGTCTAGAATTTTAACTTTACATAAGCATCATCTTCCTGAAATAGCTTCTTTACGCGCTCCTCTAAAGTCCAGTGTTTGTTGTCAGAATGTCTTGTGAGTTGTTGTTCTGTGTCTCCACTGGTGTATTTTTCTCTTCATTTGTGATACATTTATAGATGAAGGTGAAGTCAATCAGTGAATTTCTGCATTATATATGAAAATCTCATCTTTCTTTCTTCCCTCTCTTTGTAGTTGTATCTGGGTATCGTGCTGTCAGCTGTCGTCATCATCACCGGCTGCTTCTCCTACTTCCAGGAAGCTAAGAGCTCCAAGATCATGGAGTCCTTTAAGAACATGGTCCCTCAGGTATTGGACACTCAATAGTTTAATCACGATACTGGGATGAGGTTTCGTGGTAATCGTTGCCAAAGGGTTTTTACAACAAAGCAAAAACAAGCTTTCGGGTGGATTTTGCAGTCAACCTTTAGCACAAGCTTGCAAGGCAAGAGAGGATGGGGAAGGTACACTAAAAACAAAACTTTGAGTGCTTCTTTGTAAACGGTGACTAACGCCTTGTCAAATTCCTTAGCGTTCACCCTTTTGTGATCATCTGTAAATTATAATGCATAGTAAGATTATACAAAAGACTTTGTTATAGAAAATCACTTTGTGTACTTCAAGTACTGCTTATGAAGCTGCATGCCATAGTATCATGCTGCCTTCTCTAAATAGTTTATTTATTTTTGGCATTCCATTATTTCTGTCTCTCTCTCTGTCTCTCTCTGTTTACAGCAAGCCCTGGTGATCCGTGAGGGAGAGAAGATGCAGATTGATGCTGAGCAGGTGGTGGCAGGAGACCTGGTGGAGGTGAAAGGAGGGGACAGGATCCCTGCTGACCTCCGCATCATCTCCTCCCATGGCTGCAAGGTGGGCTACAGGCACAGATACACTCCTGTAGTAGATCAGGCAGCACCTACTGTAAAGCTGCCATCTAGAGTATCAAGTTTTCAGTAGCCACACAATGTTATTGGAGTTGGAGTAATATATGTTAATTTACTACAAGAAACACATTACCTTTCTGCTCATTCACTTTCAGTGGCCAGCAATAAAAATGCGGTTGCACCATAGAAGTCAGTAATAGTGGATGGTATGAATGTGAAATCAGCAGTGGGTTTCCGTCCACCCTTTTTGGAATCCACCTGATTCATTGGTTTATTAATTATTAACTAAAAAGTACAGCATCTGCAAGCTACGGACTAGATTCGCATAGCCAGACCTATCTCCACACATCGTTTTAGCGCTGAGCAACATCTGGCTGAGGAAATGCTCTGGCTAGTTTGTATTTCTTTAAACTAATCACAATCGTGTTGGGCGACACGAGCCCACTATGCAGCGACGATGTCCTTGCAGTTTAAACGGACGTATATAGCGAAATGGGATTAGAACGTCGACTAAAATAGCCGGCCAATGGTGAGCTTATACCCACAGCCTACTTCCTGTAGCTATGGACAAACGGACAACTTGTTAAATCTTCACACAGACGATCACTTTTCCTGCAGGTCCTCATAGTAACATCCAATCAGCCTCAAAATATTTGCTGAGAAGTTAAGAAATGCAGTGTCTGTATTAAAACCCAAACAACCTGCACAGCAACACAAAGAAATCTTAGAGGCATAACAACCATGAATGAAAAATATCAAAACACACATCTGTCTCTCTGTCTGGCTTTGTACCTTATCGTGAATGTACTCAACCTGTCCCTCACTCCCTTATCTTCCTCTTTGTCTGTTCCTCTCTCACACACTTTTCTCCTGCTCTGTCCAGGTGGACAACTCGTCCCTGACTGGTGAATCGGAGCCCCAGACCAGGTCACCTGACTGCACCCATGACAACCCCCTGGAAACCCGCAACATTGCCTTCTTCTCCACCAACTGTGTCGAGGGTAAGATCACAATTACCTCTGTCACCAAAATCATCCTTGTTACCATCATATGCATCATTTGTACTGTACAAATCACACACTGTTCAGGTTAGCCGCTCTCCGTCTTATGTAAACATTTCTATATGTGTGAGTGTTCACTGCAATCAAAGACGCTACACATTAGCTTGCACCGTAGGCCACGGTCAAAATGTTTGGTCTGACGAAGGAGTGGTCAGTGACATCACTGTTCATCAGGTGAGCCCCGTTTAACCTACCTGTTCCATCCAACTTCACTTCATCATGTCACTGGGAGGCCCTGCAGCCCACACGGAGCTGTCGTGGTGGTAGAGTAGGAAAATAATATTGTATGGCGCCCTCCTGTGGACACATTGTTACACGTCCTGCACTATGCTTCCAAACGTCATCGTTGTCAAGTCTGTTAATCCATTCATAGATACTCGCAGTCTACACATTTTCTTCAACTGAAAAAGAAGCATCATTTTACAAAACCTCCTTCCTCTTCTCTCTTTTTTTCAGGAACGGCGCGTGGCATCGTTGTGTGTACAGGCGATCGTACAGTGATGGGCCGCATCGCCACTCTCACCTCAGGCCTGGAGACTGGCAAGGTGAAGAGTTGTAGTTTCTTACATTCGTTATATATGTAAAAACAAGCTATTTAGAGAGAGAACTTGCTAGCATTGTAATAAGAACAGTCAATCGTCTTCTTCAATCAATACAAATATCTTCCTCTACTCCCCAGACGCCCATTGCTAAGGAGATCGAGCACTTCATCCACATCATCACTGGTGTGGCCGTTTTCCTCGGCGTGAGCTTCTTCATCTTGTCAATCGTCCTGGGTTACAGCTGGCTGGAGGCTGTCATCTTCCTCATCGGTATCATTGTCGCTAATGTGCCTGAGGGACTGCTGGCTACGGTTACTGTGAGTAGGCAGAGAAATAAGAAGCTTGTGTGTGAGAAGGAGAGATGGTTAGTTGGGGGATAGGTTGGTTTTTTTTATGTTTGTTTTGTGTTTTTTAATCTGTCAGGGGATTTAAATGGTAGCATTTATAGTGTGTGTATATTTAAAATGTCCAAATGATTCCTTTATTTCGAGCTGTCTGTTTCTCCTCACAGTCCTTGTGTGGTTTGTTTCCTCCTCCGTTCCCAGTGTTTTAAGTAGACTTGGGTCACACAGTATTTTTATATAATTCAAATATTAAATAAATCTAAGAAGCTACACAAAATCAGTGAAAAACAGCTTTTAATATTTTTTTTTGCAGTGCCATTAAATGTCTCTTTTATTTTGAACCTTTACCACTACAGGACCCTTTCTCTATCCAGTCATTGACATTAAAACTAGACAGTATTTATGGTTTGTTTTAGCCCACAAATAAGCTCCATCCTATTGTAAATTGTGAGATTAAGAGAATGACCTTGCACCACCAGATATTCTACAGATAGTCCCAACAGCAAATGTCACTAGTTCCCCAAGCAGTTTGTAGTTTCACCCATGTCTGATTGTGTCTACAATGTTTTGTTATTTGTGTCTTGTGGTGTCTGCTGTGATTTTTGTCCCCGCTTCCTGTACGTCCGTGCTTCTGTTTTTTTCAATGTGATGTTGCAGTATATCTGTATGCATCTCTGTATATCTGTGTGTTAACATTCTCTGTCTCGGTATCTGTTTCTGTGGTGAAGGTGGTGTATCGTCTCTTTCCATCTCTCCCTTCTCTCTCTCTCTCTTTTGTGTTTGCGTGCCCCTTTCTCTCTCTCCGTCATCCTCTCTGTATGTTTCTCTCTCTTCCAGGCCAGTCGCGGTGCTGTCTGCAATGACAACGCCTAGCTAATGTAATGATATTAGGCTAATGACTAGTCAGCTCCATAAACTGAGTTCAGCCTCCTCTGCTTGGCCTTGGCTACTTCTGTTTGGCCCATGGGTCTTGCCATACTTGGCATGATGACATAATGCACTGCTGCTCTGCTTCACGGCTTCACTTGTTCATGCTTCATCTTCAGTCTGCATCGCTGTGTTGTTGTTTTTGGAAAGAGGTTTTGATTTTAGTGCATTTTGCTATAGAGGGACATTTTGGTGAGCAGAATGAGCATCTCCAGGTGTCAGGGCGGTTTGGATCTTGGGTGTGGTTAATTGTTTCAGTTACAGTATGACACTGATGTGTCTGCCCATTGGCAGAAGTTAGCTTAGCACCTGGAGATGTTCATCTGTGCTGTTAGTTAACCACATAGAAACTAATTATTTTTTCTCTTTGATTTGTTTGTTTCTTCTCTCTCCTTTTGTCTTATTCTATTGTCAACCATTTCTGTCCTTCTCTCCCTGCTGCTATGTCCTCTCTCTGCCATTCTTCCATTTCCTTCTTTGCGTTTGTCCCTCGTATCTCCTCTCTCAGGTGTGTCTGACGCTGACTGCTAAGCGAATGGCTCGTAAGAACTGCCTGGTAAAGAACTTGGAGGCTGTGGAAACGCTGGGCTCCACCTCCACCATCTGCTCTGACAAGACGGGCACCCTGACCCAGAACAGGATGACCGTGGCCCACATGTGGTTTGACAACCAGATCCACGAGGCCGACACCACAGAGGACCAGTCTGGTGAGATTTTACAAACACATTGTCTTCCTGCACAACATTAAGAATATCACGAACTCACTTTCTCTGTGGCAGAATTAATTATTGGTCGGCATCTGAAATGAACATCTATGTTTGTAGAAACTTGCTTATCAGTACTGTTTTGATTTTTCAAGTTGGCCTTGTTGAACTTTCCCTTGCTAAACATTGCACATGCTCTCTGACCACAAATTAAATGTATATCAAACAGGTCTTTCACACGCTGCCTGTTACACGGCTCTAACCAAGGTGTCAGGCATCCTGCCTGGTTAATGAATGGAACAACATTCTGTTGCAATTCCTGTTCGGTGACATGAATTGTTGATTTGAAACCATATACTGAAAGCTGAAGAAATGTTAGGTATATGTAAACAAACCAGCAGGGTGCCTGGGTGTAGATGAGGTGGGACAAGGAAGTGGCTGCCCCGCTTGGGTGAATACGATAGGCCGAGGCACCTATCAATAAACTTTCCTCTTTTCTGATTAATCTTTAGGCTCCTCCTTTGACAAAAGCTCCCCGACATGGGTGTCTTTGGCCCGCATCGCTGCTCTGTGCAACCGTGCTGTGTTCAAGGCTGGTCAGGACACTTTACCCATCCTTAAGCGTGAGGTAGCCGGCGACGCCTCTGAGTCAGCCCTGCTGAAGTGTATTGAGCTGTCCTGTGGCTCCGTCAAAGCCATGCGAGAAAAGAACAAGAAGGTGGCAGAGATCCCCTTCAACTCCACCAACAAGTACCAGGTTTGTCCCCTTTACTTACTCATGCAAATAACAACTACATACAATTTGCAAAGATCTGTATTAAATGGGCTAAAACATGCAAAAACACTGCATACTTATTAAATGGTTGTTTTACTAACAACAAAATATGTTCCCATCAGCTCTCAATTCACGAAAGTGAAGATGAAAATGACAACCGCTACCTGTTGGTGATGAAGGGAGCCCCGGAGAGGATCCTCGACCGCTGCTCCACCATCGTGGTGCAGGGCAAGGAGCAGCCCATGGACGACGAGTTGAAAGAGGCTTTCCAGAACGCCTATCTGGAACTGGGAGGACTGGGGGAGAGAGTACTGGGTAAGGATGATAGAAGATAGGAAAACCTTGTTAATTTAACAAAAGGTCATGATTTGGAATGATTTAAGACGTTTGTAGACATGTCTGTATGTACAACTCATTCATTTTTCTTTCCTCTTCCCTAATTCCTCCAGGTTTCTGCCACATGTTCATGCCAGAGGACAAGTACCCCAAAGGTTTTGCATTCGACACAGATGACGTCAACTTCCAGACAGACAACCTTTGCTTCATCGGCCTCATGTCCATGATTGATCCTCCCCGTGCTGCCGTGCCTGACGCCGTGGGCAAGTGCCGCTCTGCTGGCATCAAGGTGGGCACCTTTCAAATCTGGCATTTAAAACGCAGCTGAACGTGAAGTCTGTGGATGACTGTCATGCACACTTTTAGAGAAATTTCATACAACAGCAGGAATTGTATTATTCTTCTCTTTTTTTCTACTTCTATCATTTCTCTCTTCTGTCTTCTCTCTCCTTCCTTTCATTCTTCTCATCCCACTACTTGTATCCTACCTGTTGGCCTTTTCTCCTTTTACTTGTTCCTAAGTTTTGTCTCTTTTCTCCTTCCCTTTCATCTCCTACTTCTCCGTCTTCTTCCTCCTCCTATATTTCAGGTTATTATGGTGACTGGTGACCACCCAATCACAGCCAAAGCCATTGCTAAGGGTGTGGGCATCATCTCCGAGGGCAACGAGACAGTGGAAGACATTGCAGCTCGCCTCAACATCCCTGTCAGCCAGGTCAACCCCAGGTAAGAAAGAGTAGCTCACACAGTAGAAGAGCAATGTAGCCTTTTACTTTGCAGCATGTTTATACAGTAGCTTTTATAATTTGGTATACAAGAGTATTTTGCTTTGTCTGTGTCGTGTAGGGACGCCAAGGCCTGTGTGATCCACGGTACAGATCTGAAAGACCTCAGTCAGGATCAGATGGACGATATTCTGAGGAACCACACGGAGATTGTCTTCGCCAGAACCTCCCCACAGCAGAAACTTATCATTGTAGAGGGCTGCCAGAGACAGGTACATTTACCATTCATACATATACACACATGCACACACAGCCGAAGATAAATATACACCTGCAAACAAGTGCGTGGAATGAAAAGTGTATGAGTTTTAGCATTATGAGTTCTGAATGGGAATGAAAAGACGTGTCCTCCTTTTCTGTCAGGGTGCCATCGTGGCTGTGACAGGTGATGGTGTGAACGATTCTCCTGCCCTGAAGAAGGCCGACATCGGCGTAGCCATGGGAATCTCTGGCTCAGACGTGTCCAAACAGGCTGCCGACATGATCCTGCTGGATGACAACTTTGCCTCCATCGTCACTGGAGTAGAGGAAGGTGAGGGATGAATGAAAGGATGGGAGAATGGGGAGAAGAAAAGGGCTGTGAAGAGGAAAAGACTGAAAGAATGGTGGAATGAAGGGAGGATGGGAAGAAGGGGTCATTCAATTAAAGGCAATATAGCGTTGTGCCTAAGAAGAACTATGATATCCAGATGAAAATCGTGTAGGTTTCACATATTTGTGCAATATATTATTCATTTAGTTTTGAGAGATGGTACATGAGCAGTTAATGTTTGAGAGGAGAAATACAAAATGTAGTATCCTCTTACTATCTACTTGTTGATTTTAATATGGAACGGCAAGAAAGACATGATTTTGAAGAATTAACTACCCAGTAGTAGTACTACTCAAGTAGTATTTCCATCATCCCTGCTTATTGAGATTTCACCTGCTCAGCAGCCTGTTTTTATTTATTCACCACCTTCATTCTTACAGGCCGTCTGATCTTTGACAACCTGAAGAAGTCCATTGCGTACACTCTGACCAGCAACATCCCAGAGATCACCCCCTTCCTGTTCTTCATCTTGGTCAACATCCCCCTGCCTCTGGGCACCATCACCATCCTCTGCATCGACCTGGGAACTGATATGGTAAGTAAGGGACACGAACGTAGCGGGACAGCAACACAGTGAGACACCAGGTTTATGTCCAGTCAGCCATTAAAAATGCAGAAGCCAATGTGTGAACCCACTTTTCCCCTCACATGCAACTCTTTTACATGCTTCATTTTTGAATCTCATGCATGCAAACTAAACCAGTAAAGCTCAGCTGTACACAAACATGCAAACTCTATACATTCATGTCAGACTGCATCAATAACATTAGCAGAATAGAGCAAGGGATACTAAACGCAGTTTAGGAATTAATTTGCAAGAGTTAAAGGGAAGGTTGGGTTTGATGAAAATGTAAAGTGAGACAAACAGCAACTTCCAGACAAATTCTCCAGTAACAAACTGTGGTGGACCAGGAGGCAGACCCGACTCCAACTCCGTTGCCTGGCAACCACAAAGAGCTCGTTTGGGACAAGTGGTGTCAGGTGTGTACTTCCCGGTGGAGTGTCTGCATCCCATTGG